>JANHFT010003831.1:115908-131314 GCA_032467955.1 Pseudoxenodon macrops
AACTGCTCATCTCCCTCCCTCTTGCAAGAAACATGCATCTAATCCATAAAAGCAGAGCTTCACTAGGTATCCTAACAGAAACTCATTTTCAAAGATACATGACAATTTTCATAAAGTATAATAGTTTATATTTCTCAGCTGAGAATTCTCTGTTTAGCATCCATTTAAGTTGAAATACCCATTGAAAGCAATAAAAATTAGTCATATCCATCATTGGCAACATGATTTGGGCCTCTAAGGGTCTCTTAATTAGAACAGCAATCCTTACATTGATGTAGCTTCAGGTGGCATTAGAAACAATTCTAACCGGCTATGCAAAGCCAATGTTTCATGAGAATTTATGTAACAAATGAAATTTGATTGTGGTGCCAAATCAGAATGGTGGTAATACAGCCTATTCTCTATTATTATGTTGGAAAGAAACACAGAGAGAAAATAGGGTTTAATAGAAACAGGTAATATGGTTGCCTGACATAGCCACAAATAATACATACCGTAAGTTAAACATTTTGTTTCTATTTCTTTCTAACTCCTGATAAAAAATGCCCTGGCTATGTTCAAATTATATACACAAGAGAACAGGCTTACGTGAGGGGGAAGGTGTTACAACTCAATCTATTTATGAATATGAATGAATATGTCCATAATTGCCCAGTGTGTTTTAACAACGATATAGAATAGAACTATGAGGAGCTTACAATTTACCGTACATTTCTTATTCTTGGAGAATTAATGACAGGAAGAAAATGGATTGAAAAAGGTAGATGCAAAAGTAACATTAGATAAATATGAGAAAATATAGTTGCATATCCTTAAGTAATTTATTTTCATGTAAACAGTACATAAGCTCTTAAAATATAGCTTTTCATATCCAAAAGTAGATTTTTGAGGGAAAAATAAAGAAAAGATTGTGTTACAATACTTATGGTTTATATAAAGTTTGTGTTTAAGAGAATGCTAGAAAGACTCGTTTTAAAACAATGGATTGCTGATGTTTTGTTTTATATTATCAATCTTTCAGCCAGATTTTATTTTTCTGATAAAGGAGCAAGGAAAATAACTTTTCGGAACTGTTGAATATATAAATTAATATACAGGCATTTTGTAAAAAACTATATATATATATTTATGATCGCTATTAGCATTATAGTTTCTTGTATCTTAAAGCATAACACTTCAAAAAAGCAAGTATTGTAAAATAGATATTTCTTAAAATGTTTCCTCTTTTTACAGAAAAGTGTCAGGCAATATAATCATTTTATTATAAATCTAGAGTATGAATTACTGTAATCAATTAAAAAAACACCTCATTCCTTTGCTCAAGAATAATCTGAAAAAGACCCCCACAGGTAAATAAAAACAGATATTGAATATATAGTGGGAAGATTGCTTCCTGGTTCATGTGAAGGAAATATCTAGGAAGACAGGAAATGTGTGACGAAGATCTGTCTTCAAGCATTAATTTCTTCTAGGTTCTTTCATGGTAAATCTTTAATTAGTATAACTCTAGAGAAGCTCATAATCATAGTGGGAAAAGCAGGAAGGCAAATGACCAAAAACTCCCAGTGAAACCATGGCATGTCTGATAATACAGTAAGGATATTTTTTTGCGGCCTAATATGCCTCTCCCCTGTCGAATGCAAATGAATGCTTCCTTCATATGAAATAGGAAGTAACTTTTATAGTGAATCTCCAAAATTTATCTTCCAAATTGCCAGGAAGGAGGCAGTCTTACAATGGGTTCCGTAGAGACCAGGGACTGATAGAGTGGGTTATAGACATGAATGATTAGGCCCAGTAGAAGTTCAAGTCCAAAGTATTTTGTATCAGAATAGCGCTGGAAAGGACCTTGGAGGTCTTCTAGTCCAACCCCTCCTCGAGCAGGAGATCCTATACCATTTCAGTCAAATGGCTGTCCAGTCCCTTCTTAAAAACTGCCAATGATGAACATCTGAAGGCAAGCTGTTCCACCGGCTAATTGTTCTCACTGTTAGGAAGTTTTTCCTTAATTCCAGGTTGCTTCTTTCCTTGATTAGTTTCCATCCATTGTTTCATGTCTTGCGTTCTGGTGCTTTGGAAAATAAGTTTACCCCCCTCTTCTTTGTGGTAGCCCTTCAAATACTGGAATATTGCTATCATGTCACCCCTAGTCCTTCTTTTCTCTAGACTAGTCATACCCAAATCCTGTAATTGTTCTTCATATGCTTTAGTTTCCAGGCCTTTAATCATCCCAGTTGCTCTTCTCTACACTTTTTTCCAAAATCTCAACATCTTTTTTGTAATGTGGTGATCAAAACTGGTGTGGTCTTACTAACCCTAACCCTAACCCTAACCCTAACCCTAACCCTAACTCCTAACCCTAACTCCTAACCCTAACTCAATCCTAACCCTAACTCAATCCTAACCTTAACCCCTAACCCTAACTCTAACTCTAACTCAATCCTAACCCTAACCTTAACCCTAACTCTAACTCAATCCTAACTCAACCCTAACCCCTAACCCTAACTCTAACTCAACCCTAACCCTAACCCTAAGGTTTTATAAAGCAGTATTAATACTTCACATGATTTTATTTTATTTTGAGCCAAATGACATTTAAGGAGGAGGAGCTCTAGACATTTTTTCCAAAGTCTGCCTCAACAGATGGATATGCTTTGGTCTTGTACGCCTGGAAAAAAGTGGAAGAAGGAATCCAAATGGCTGCTTGATGCCTTCCTGAAATTGAAACATTCCTTCAAATCACTCAGAAATTGAGCTTCTTCTAAGACACTGAGCTGCAACCCTCATTGGCATAGGCAGCATCTGGAACTAGAAATATTCAGCTCCTAGAAAAGTCAGAAGAAGACCCTTTTTATTCTGTTTTCTTCAACATTTTAGCAGAGTGGATGTGTGCAGGGACTCCTCGATGTACGACTGCAGCTCAGGCCAAAATTTTTATGGCTAGGGGAAACATTTGTTAAGTGAGTTTTGCCCCATTTTACAATCTTTCTTGCCACAGTTGTTCAGTGAATCACTGCAGTTGTTAAGGTAGTAACCGGGCTATAAAGCGAATCTGGTTTCCCCATTGACTTTGCTTGTCAGAAGGTCGCAAAAAATGATCATATGATCCCAGGACACAGCTACAGTCATAAATATGCGTCAGTTGCCAAGCATCTGAATTTTGATCACATGACCATGGGGATGCCACAATGGCTGTGAGAGTGAAAAATGGTCATAAGTCACTTTTTTTCAGTGCTGTTGTAACCTCGAACAGTCACTAAGTGAATGGTTGTAAGTTGAGGATTACCTGTATTTGATATAGCCTGCATACCTCTAGGTTCTGTAGTTTCCTTTCTGGGAGTGAAAAGTTTTAGAGAAGGAAAGATGACTCCTGTTCTCTGTGAAATGAAAGAAAACTGTTTTTGAGAATTATCAATGTATCTAGTCTTAAGATCACCAACCTTGTTAAATATACATAGATTATTTTATATAGTACCTCAGAGATTTGCCTTGCAGAGGTAATTGCTACCCAAGATATAACTTTAAATGATAACATCCGTAGGGAAATTTAACCTAAAATGCAAATGGAAGCTTCATGGTAGCTTTCAAAGCTGCAAGGGTATGGATATATATAAGCTACATGCTTAAATTGGCCTGAATAGGACAGATTGATTAAGAGGTGGATGAGATATATTCCCAATGATTAAATGAGGGAGTTATAAAACTGCTATTGAAGAACTTCTCTCTTGACATCCAGGAATTCTGTCAACTACAATTCAATTTCAAACACTACATTTCTGGGAAGGTGGTCAAAAACAGATCAGTCCATTATAAGTGGATATTTTGGGCTACAGAGTAGTCTGGCTGCCAGCAGTTGCTAGTTCGTTTAGTTCACGTTGTCACACTACCCAGGGTGCACCTCAAGGAGGTGAACTAGTTTCGAACTTAACAAAAAAGGGAGCCAGGCTTTGAACTACCATGTCAGCAATTGATAATCCTGAATAGGATTCACACCTCACATGGTTTCTGCCGGGACTCTGTAGAAATGGTGCATAGTATCCTACTCTCGGTGTGACTGCGAGGTCCCACGTCAAACTGCAGAGCGCATTGTGACCGGATGTAATCTGAGGGCATAGTATCTGATTTTTTTTAATGTAAATAATGCTGCACTTGGGTGGTTAGATGGCTAGATACCTAGACATTGGTATTTGAACGCCGATCTTTTTAACATTAATATTTTATTGTGTTTCACCAATCTAGATGAAATGTTAATATATACTGCTGGTCCATGTATGATTCCTTATGCTAAATAAATAAATATTTTGTGCTACCACTACAATAATTAGGTTTTTCTTAAAAACAGGAAACTGTCTGGGAATGGAGGCCATACCCCTAAGTAGAATTTTGAAATGATACTGATGACTTTTGGCAAATTAGGCATAAATATAGGCCCCTCTCAGACAGAGACCAAGGAATTTGACTGGTGGAAAGCTACCTTGATTGTAATTGTAATTCTTGAATGTCTTTCAAATCCAGGTTGAATCTCTAATCCTCCCTCTCACTGTCTCTCTCTTTCTTTGGAATCAGAAAAAAACATTTTTGTTGAGACTTACGCTATTTCTGATTTTGAATGGGATGACTTACGACTTTTGAAAGAGTTCTTGTTGTACTTTTGTGAGATACAGGAGGCATCTCAAGGTTTTCTGGCAAACGGTATGCAACAGCCCAAACATATTATATTTATTGCCAATTATTGTGATTTTGAAGTTAATCTGGCAGGAAGAAAAGAAACCTTGTGGATACTTCCTCCAGATAATTCTACCAGAACAAAACTGCTTTAGAGGATGCCAAGATGTGAGGCTTAGGATATTTGCTTTTAGGCCCAGGCAGCTTGGGAACTCTGAAATCTCTGAGGGAGCTGAAGACTGAGTAAAAAATCCTATTGGGATGAAAGGAAAGAACAGAGCATTTAAATGTCTTTTTTCTGCATGCTGTCTGCCTGCCAGTGAAGAGGAAGAAGAAACATTTATTTACTCTGGACTAAATTTGGTGTTGCCAAAAAGTCAACCGTGTATCGACAATTGAAAACAAAACCTTACTCCCTTTAGTAAAACCACAATTAAGAGAGAGAATATTTAAAATATTACTGTTTAATAGGTCCCCATTGAAACAACTGAAGCTCAGGAAAAGAAATGTTTCTAAAGTTCTTTTTCCCCCCATAGATTTTTAATTTGACTGTTTCTTCCTTGCATCACTCAGAAAATATAACCATAATTACTAAAAGAAAGACGTACATTCTTCAATTGTATGTTGACTGTGGACTTCTCTGAGATTAGGCAAATCTGGTACTGTACTAAAGTTTTTCTTTTCTTTTCTTGGACAACCAAAAAAGCTATCTCCTTGAACAAAAGCAGGATAAAAAGAGATGATGCACTGTCTGGAATGAAGTACATTGTAACTGAATGTTCTCTACTGGAACCATTATTTTAATGCAAAATTGGGAAACATTTAGGCTGAGTTTAAAAGGAGTTTGATGATTCTCCATGTAGACCACCAGAGGATTTTACAATCATGGAAAGGTAATGATTGACAGTCTTAGAAGAAATAGCATTTGAATTTTTATTGTAAGTTTTGAGAAAAAAGATGGAGAATTAGAATTGGAGAAGAACTCTGATGTACATTATTATTCTATTTTTCTTGGTCAGAAGAATTTTCAGGACAGGGAAGCCCTCTTGAAATTCCTTTAATAAGAACCTTCTTAAATTTGTGGTCAAAAACAATCCCACAAATACATTCTTAGATGAGAAGAAAGGTAGGCTGGAAAAGGACTAGAGTTTGCATGTTTGAGAGACTAGGCCTCAGCCAACTGGTTCTGATTTAGCTTTGATGGGAGATTCAAGATTTAAAGAGGACATGATTCAATTCATGTTTGGAACATGAGGTTTTATGGTGAAGTAATTTTAAGTGAGCTGCATTGAAATCAGTTCAGAAAACAATCTGGCTATAAAAGTCAAAATGCCTACACTTGTGTTTTTTTCCTGTCAGAATAAAGTGGAAATAGCAAGAATGGTAGACTTTGTAGAGTTTAACCCTGAGTATTTCTGGCTTATTGCCTTCAATGGTTTTTATTGTTATTTCTGATCCCTTCAAGTCAATATCGAGTCCTGATAACTACC
This sequence comes from Pseudoxenodon macrops, assembly GCA_032467955.1. Classification (NCBI taxonomy): domain Eukaryota; kingdom Metazoa; phylum Chordata; class Lepidosauria; order Squamata; family Pseudoxenodontidae; genus Pseudoxenodon; species Pseudoxenodon macrops. The sequence continues at coordinate 122,064 of JANHFT010003831.1, forward strand.
TGGACAATCCTTACAGGGTTTCGACAAAATTTCAGAAGTGGATTGCCATTATCAGCTTTTCTAGGACTGAGAGAGAGAGAGAGACTGGCCCAAGATCACCCAACTGGCTTTGTGCTTTAGGTGGGATTAGAACTCAAAATTTCCAGGCTTCTAGCTTTAACCAGTACACCAAATTCCTTTAAAGATTTTGCCATAATAAAAAAATTGAAATAAAAACATTGCCTGGTTTTCTTCCAATAATGGGGAGATAGTTTATTATTATTTTATTGCATAGAGGTTAGCTTTATGAACTTAAGTTTTAATTCCAGGTCTAGAGAGGTCAGATTGTCCTGCCATGTTTTCCTCTACCCATCTTGACTTCAAGTCCATATATCCTTGGTTGCATCTTAGAAGATTTTGAAGATCCATTTATTTAATAAAGAAGATTGATTGGTGGAAATGTCTATTTGGAGATGCTGCAAATGCCAGTTGTATGTCTGTTTATTGTAAATTGCATTGGCAAAGGTAAGTGACAAGTACGGTAGGTTTAGGCTTTTATACTTCTACAATATTTTCATTCTAATTGTAACTATTACAATGTATATTGATTTTATTTTTGTGTAATTTTAACTGTTATTTGTATTTGTTAAGTTTTACAGTGGTTGGATTGTGCCTGGGTGGGGGAGTGTGCTATCAACATATTTTTTGTTTGTATTAACTAGACGCAACCATGCTTAGACTCTTAACCCAAACAAGGTGTTGGCAGAAACTTTGCTTCCTTTTAATGTTCTTGCTTTATCCCTTTCCCAAATGATTGTATTTTCAACTGGTCATTCAGAGCAGGAAAGATTTGGGTGATTGATAGTATTGGTTGCATAGGCAGATAACCTATCTAGTATAAGAGAAGAAAATTTAAAGAGTTTCTGCAGGAGGCAGATAGAACTTAAAGCAGAAATGCTAAAGTACAGTGGTTTAAAAAAAAATAGCATGAAGGCTTTTGACCCTGAGAAATCGGTGAAAACGTTTCTTCTCTATTTTCCACAACAATATTTCAGAATGTCACTTTTACATTTTCTTCTTCTTCTATGTATTCACAGAAAATATAATCAGAATCAGAAAATGTGAAGCATAACACTCCCTAAAGTGCAGGCAGGTGTGAGACAAAACAGGCTCAGAGATATTTTAATTGTAAATATGATATATAACCTTGCCTTTAGCAAAATAGTAGACAGTATTACACAAACATTAGCAAAAGATTCCAACAACAGATGGCCTGCCTTGTTGCTATAGAAAGCTTGAGTTTCCAGGAAAGACATGTCAAACAAAACTTACAACTGAAAAGGGATTCTAGTAAAGGATGTGCTTTCTTTATTCACACAACTTTACTATTCCATTTGTAAAGCTTGCCTTAGGGATTTAGGCCCTGACTCCCATGGAAGGAGAATGAGGATTGAAATCCCTAATTGACTGATTTGCTATCTCAGGATGGATCAACACACATCCATGCAGAAATGTGAGATCAACACTGCAACATTATTCATACTTCTATGGGAGTAAATTGTACTTAATTCAATGGCACCTGAATTTATTAGACATGAAAATAGAGATGACTTGTTTAATAGACATGCCATATATAAGTTTATCCTAGTGACTGAAACCCTATGAACTCTTATGTGTAAGTCCCCGTGTGTAGAGTACAACTTGCTTCCAGGTAAATATGTAAAGCTGTGTTTAAAGCTATGACACCTAGAGGTCACTTCTAAAACTTAGCCAGCACGATTTCAAAATTCTTATCATTCTTCTTCCCTAAATACAATGTAAAAACAAAAGGTTCTTCCTTCCTTCCCATGCTACATTTAGTAACTACATTTAAGGAAATAAAAGTGTGAATCTGTTCATATGAACTTTATCTATTCTGATTGATTTTAAGAAGATAAGATTTGAGAAAGAAGGCCCTATGGATAGTTCAATATAATATGTAAATACATTATCAATGAACAATTTTGGTTTGTCATTATCTTTTAATTGATGTTTTGCTGATTTTATTCTAGTTTCTTTAATTGTTGTGAGCTGCCCAGAGGCTTTTAAGAAGACACTAGACAGTCACTTGTTGGAATGTTATAGAGCAGTGATGGCTAACCCTTTTCTCTTCATGTGCTGAAAGTGTGCGCCGACACTCATAATGCAATGCGGTCCCCATGCGCATATGTGCACGAACCTCACATGCTCTCCTCCCACCCCCACGCATGCACACATGACCCCCTGTCCCCGTTTTGGGCCTAGGAGGCCTCTCTGCAGCCTCCTGAACCCAAAATGGGCTGCGGTGGGGGCCCTGCCAAACCTCCCCACGCTCCCCATGCCCCCCCACATGCATGTACGATCCCCCTTGCATGTGCATGCATCTCCTGCATGTGCCCCGCCTCTTGCACATCCTGAAAATCAGCTGGTTGGCAGGAGGCGCCTGCGCGGTGGAGCTGAGCTGGGTCACGACTCGTGTGCCCGCAGAAAGGGCTCTGCGTGTCAGCTGTAGCACATGTGCCATAGGTTCTTCATCATAGAGCTTCCTGTTTGTGTAGGGGGTTGGACTAGAAGACTTTCAAATTCCCTTCCAACTCTGTTATTCTATTATTAAGAGTCGGGGCAGGGATACAAGTTTAATCAATTATTATTTTATAAAATACTGTCAATAAGAATGCAATTCCCCATACACAAAATGTAGGGACAGTTCCCATTGAATTTATTTTCCCATGAACAATTATAGAACTGTCCTGTGATTGTTGTTTTAGCAATTCAGAAGATTGGTGGGATATACCCAACTGGGTTCACACATGAAAGTAATCCCAAGGTTTTTAACGATAGTTTGTTCAATAAGCCATGAATGAGTTTACATATTCCATTATTCCATAATAACAATACATTACATTACCACCACCCCTCCCCACATTAATGATATAGCATTCTATGTGAATCTGGTTGGAATAAAAAGAAAACCTGGATTTGAATAAGTCATTATCTTCCAAAATTAGTAGCAATAACAGTAATAACCCAGAGTCTGAAATGTATCTAGATCGATGTGCTTATGCCTTAAAAAAAAGAAAAAGAAAAAGGGTGGGGCAGAAAGGCCTCTGTATTTTTAATAACTCTGTGGAAAATGGAGTTTTAGCGGATATACTTTGCTATGCAAATTACTGCTCTGTGCAATTTTTAAAGGCACAGAAGCTCTGACCTTTTTTTGTACCTGAGCTTAATGCCAAGTATAATTGTAAATGGTCGCTGTCTCTGAACATTTTGGATTCATACTATTATATAAAGTGGCCTTTTCAAAAGAAAGGAGGGGGGGAAAAAACCCTGGACATCTCCTTGTTTTTCTCATCGTTAGGGGCATTTGACTAAAATCCATTACTAATGATAACAAGCCTAAGGACAGGTATTGGCAGTTGTGGGAGTTTGTTGACAATTATCTTATCTGACAAAGGTCATTCTCGCCTTAAAATAATAGAAAAAGAAGGGACCACTTAAGCCATCAAATCCAATCGCCTATTCAGAGCAGGGATCCTAATTAAAGCATACAGATACAGAGCTAGCTAGCTTCTCTTAGAATGCAGTCAATAAAGGGGAGTTCGCCACATTTCTGAATAACAGGGTCTACAGTAGAGCTGCTCTTTCTATTAGCAAAGATTGCATAGGGGAAACACTTTCCAATATTTATGTTAGAATGCGAATGAAATAGTATTTCTTTCATTCTAAAGCATGGTTTATGGCTAGGAGTGCTGTGGCTTATGTGGTTAGGATGCTGGGTTGACAATCAGCAAGCCTGCATTTGAGGTCCGAGTGTTGCTCTGTGACAGAGTGAGTTCCCATCATTCGCTCCAGCTCCTGGCAAACTTAGCAGTTCAAAAGTATGCAATTGCAAGGTACCACTTCAGTAGGCACATCAACAGGGACGTGAAATGATCCTTCAAACGGGCATCTCCTGGGTAACAGTTATGTTATTGGCTGATCCTTTCAACCCAGAAGCACCTAAGGCGTTTCCAACATGAATGTGATGGTTTATGGCTTTGAGCCCAGTTATTTGTGGATTGTTTAACAAACTATGATTTAAAATGTGTCAACCAGAGGTGGGTTCCTAACGGTTATACCTGGTTCTATAGAACTGGTAGTAACTCAGCGATGATGTCACAGAGCCAGTTCCTTTGGTGTCTCTGTGGGCACCACCATTTTGGATTTTGCTTCTGCACATGTGCAGAAGCTATTTTTTTTATTGCGGTGCATGCTCAAGTTGCAACCCTGAGCGTACCAGCAGCAAAAATATCCACACTCCTGGTGTCCACCCAATCTATTGATGCTCTAGGTTAGTTATCTACACATTTTAGGTGGGTAGATAGCAATAGCATTTAGACTTACATACCGCTTCATAGTGCTTTACAGCAATCTTGAGCCATTTACAGCATCAGCATATTGCCCCCAACAATCTGGGTCCCTATTATACCGACCTTGGAAGGATGGAAGGCTGAGTCAACCTGAGTCAACCAGCCTGAGCCCATCAGAATTGAACTCCTGGCAGTAAACAGAGTCAGTCTTCAATACGGCGTCCTAGCCACTTGTTTTAGAAAGTGATAAACACAATATCTCTCTGCTATCAATTAAAGAAGTCACATTCTTTTTAAGCTTCCATATTTGCTTGAGAAAGTATGCTGCTGTGGTAAATACCATCTTTATGAACTGATTTCTAAAACAAATTGTGTATACTTTCAGACTTGCACACAGCCTGAAGTTGCTCATATGAGGTCTGAGACATTCCTTCATTTTTAAAAGATGTACAATCCTAGAAAATAGCTCACCATAACATATAGATTATCTTGATAACTCTCAAGTGTTCAAAAGATTATGGACAAGGATTCAGGAGTTAAAACTGTTCTTTTATTTCAGTTTTATGTTTAACCAAGGCTTATACCCTTCCCCAAAAGCACTGTGACTAGAAATATACGGTAACACAAGCCTTAAAGTTCCTTGCTTAAACATGAAATTGTCCTGAAACCATGTTCCTACCAGTAGTGGGCTTCAAAAGTTTTTACTACCGGTTCTGTGGGTGTAGCTTGGTGGATGTGGCATGGCTTGGTGGGCGTGGCAGGGGAAGGATACTGCAAAATCCCCATTTCCTCCCGATCATCTGGGACTCGGAAGGCAGATAATAGATAAGGGTGGGGCCAGTCAGAGGTGGCATTTACTGGTTCTACAAACTACTCAGAATTTCCACTACCAGTTCTCCAGAACTGGTCAGAACCTGCTGATTTCCACCTCTGATTCCGACCCTCCATTTCTTTCTCGGCTAGAATGAAAAGCTTGAAAAAACGTAATATTAGTAAAATCTCAATGTAATGGACTAATAAGGGGAGCAAGTTGCCCATTATTTCCATTTGTTTGTGAAATATAAAAGTAATAATTCCACCAATTTATTTCTTGTATAATAGCATTATTATGTAAATAACTGCATAATAAAACCTTAAGGTAAAATTAACCTAAGGCTAACGGCTTCATCCACTCTTCTTTAGATGCAATTATCTTGTCTCTTCTTTCTGAGAGATGTTTTTAAGCTTGGTTCTCTGTGTTCACAGTGCACCCACTAAAAGGAGGCTCCTTAAATAGGGATTTTACGGTAAATTTAAAGGGACAGAGAATATTAATCTGGGTTTTCTAGAAACCGCACAATGATCCTGAGTTTTTAGGAACATCCCATTTCAGCGAGAAAAGGTTTAGAAGGATCTGTTTTGCTTCAGACCAGTCCACATCTCTTTGAAGTGGCTAACTGGAGTCTGAATCACATACTCAATCCCTCATACTTCTAATACAAGATAGGAATACTGTTACTGGAAATACAAAATAAGTAATCCTTCACTCTGAAAAATCAATCTGAAAAGCAGGTTGATTTGATGAGTATCCAACAGACATTTGGCAGACGAGCTGACCTTTAAATTGAATCAGATCAACCCTATTATAGCATTTACATTCCCTTCCAAGTATCTTTGCTCTATCTTTTCAAGATGAGAAGATTCATGTTGTACCAAAATCCTGAAGCTATAGATTAGTGCCAATAATTCATGATGATGTATTTGATGGCAATGTTGTCTAAATATTATATAAGTAGTAAGAATGAACTCTCTGCTTTTGATTTTACTGCAGGATTGCTGAGGGAAAAAATAGGACAGTCATTAGGATGACTGTCATTTCAGTAGAAAATTGGAAAAAAATTGTCTTTCTTATCCACAACTGTTAAGGCCTGGGTATTATATGGCAGGTGCCGGTCTGTCTGGATTCTGAAGTCCCAGAGCAATTTAACTTCTTCATTTTCTATGACTTTTTCTATTTTATGGTTCCACCACTTCTTGCTTACAGGCAAATGATATTTCTTGCAGATCTTCCAATGCACCATTGTTGCTACTTTGTCATGCCGCTGCTTGTATTCAGTTTGTGCAATCTTCTTGCAGCAGCTTACCAGGTGGGCCACTGTTTCTTCAGCTTTCTTTAGCCATCTGTTGCTGTCTTCTCAATTTTGGCTTTGTATACATTTGTCCTTAAGGCTTGGTCTTGTGCAGCCAGAATTAGTCCCTCGCTCTCTTTCTTTAACTTTCCTGCTCTTAACGATTGCCAGGTCTTGTTATTATTTTGCTTTCCCTGGTATTTTTTTTTTGGGGTAATGTAGTGACCATGTAGTGCTTTGTCTTCCCATGTCTCCGTTCTGTTCTTCATTTGGTCTTTCTTGTAGGCCAGTTTGGTCTCTCTAGTAGTCAGCAGCCTTCCTGGCATACTAACTTCAGTGCATCTTCTTCATTGTCCTTCAGATATTCTTCCAAAGTCCTGTTGTTGTTGTTGCTGTTACAAAGTAGTTTCTGGAAAACTTGCAGGTTGTACTTATTTACATTTCAAAATAGCACTGATGATGTTGCCTAGTTTGGTAATGAAATGTCTGCAAGAAAACAAGAGAGAGCACCAAGGACCCTTAGGAGACAAACTGGGATTTGAAACTCTCATAAGCAGGCAAGATAAGAAAACAGGTTATGGAAGAAGAAGGAAAGTCAGCAAGAGGACAGAGTAATTTGGGAAAACAGTTATTGCTAACAACTTGATGACCCAATGCCTGTAAAACAGTCCAAAAAAAGAACTAGAAATGATGATGCCAGCCTGTCAAATCTAGGATGTAGTTAAATAAAGTGTTTTTCTTTTCTTCATTTATATCACTTTAAAAGTTTTTTGGAGATTTGTCACAAAAAAGAACATCTGTTTGTTCTTATTTTTTTATACTTCTATTCTACTTTTCTTGCTTCTTCAGCTTGACTACAGCAAGTAGAATCCAGTTGGCTTCCATATTAATTCTGATAATTAAATTGAAGTTTTCTCCTATACTTTTGAAGTCAACCTTTCTTAATCTAGATGAATTGAAATTACAGTTGCCAGATTTTAAACATATTAATTAAGACTCCTAGGAGCTATACTTTTAATACATCTTGCCCAGGGTCAACCCCTCCAGGTATTGTATACAGATAGTCTTCAACATACAGCCATAATTGGGCCCAATATTTATGTTGTTAAGTGAGAAATTTGTTAAGTGAGACTTGCCCCATTTTATGATTTTTCTTGCCACGTTTGTTAAGTGAATCACTGCAGTTCTTAAATTAGTAGCACAAATAGAATAGAATAATAACTTTATTGCCACTTTGAGTGTAAACTAATCAGCGTACATTAAAATAAAATTTCGTTGCGTACAAAATGTTAAGTGAATCTGGTTTCCCCATTGACTTTGCTTGTCAGAAGGTTGCAGAAGGTGATCACATGACCCTGGGACACTGCAACCGTCATAAATGTGAATCGGTTGTCAAGCATCCAAATGTAAATCAGGTAACTGTGGGGATGCTGCAATAGTCATAAGTGTGAAAATGGTCACAAGTCACTTTTTCCAATTCCATTGTAACTTCAAATAGCCACTAAGCGAACTGTTGTATTACCTGTACCTGTAATTTAATATAATTCTTTTTCACGTTGTAAAAGAAAATGTGAAAGAAATCCTCCTTCAGCTATTGGAAGTTTTATTTAATAATGCCCCAAGGCAACAGCTGTGTTGATATCTCTCCTAAAGTTGTGGTTTATTGAACATGGTCTATTTTTTAAGGGACACTAATCCTACATTTACACATCAGGCAGCCAATTATTTTTCATCAAGTCCCACAACTGCATAAAAAATTTAATTAGACATGCTGGTTTTTTGCCCCGTTACTTTTTCCCTTCCTTAACAACTAATTGTTGTATTAAACCGTTCCTTCTTTTATTGATATTTTTTAACTTAATTGTAAAGGCTGATCAAAAACCGTAATAAAGAGATTTGATTCGATTTGATCCATGGCTTATGAGTAAACCAGAGATGGTTTATTTTATAGTAGTAAGCTATAAACTACTGGTAGAGATTCCATCTCACAGTGGCTAAGTTCTCAGAACATATGAAATCACACACAGTTGGATAATAGAAGAGAAGAGAAGGAAAGGACCTTGGAGGTCTTCTAGTCTAACCCTCCACTTAGGCAGGAAATCCTATGCCATTTCAGGCAAATGGTTGCCTAATTTCTTCTTTAAAAGTTCCAGTGTTGGAGCACCCACAACCTCTGGAGGCAAGTTGTTCCACTGATTCATTGTTCTCACTGTCAGGAAATTTCACTGAAGCAACAGAAATTTTGGTCTGCGTTGCCGTCGTAAGCGGAGGACTTCCTCTATTCATTGAAAAGCAAAGGCAAGATAGCATCTCTCAAGGGTTCAGCTAGATCTTAGCTATCATGCTTTCCATTTATTTACTTGGAAATTTGTCCTTCTAATCATTAAATCTAGGCTTGGGTAGAGCCTTAATTGATCCGTTGGCCATGGTTTCCTTGGCCAGGAATCTTCTCTAATCTCTTCAGAGTTCAGTTGCCAAAAAAGCCAATGCAATCCTAGGTTGCATCCACAGAGGGAAAGCATTAAGATCACTAGAAGTGATAGTAATGCTTTGTATTGTATTGAGGTCACACTTGGAATAATACATTCAGTTCTGATCATCATGGCACATAAAAAAAAGAGGTTGAGACTCTAGAAAGAGTGCAGAGAAGAACAACCAAGAGGATTAAGGGACTGGAGGCTAAAAGGTACGATGAATGGTTGCAGGAACTGGGCCTAGCTAGTCTAGGGAAGAGAAGGACCAGGGGAGACAGGAGAGCATCTTCCAATATTTGAGGGGCTGCCATAGAGAGGAG
>JANHFT010003831.1:131414-148356 GCA_032467955.1 Pseudoxenodon macrops
CTCAACATCTTTTTTACATCATGGCGACCAAAACTGAATGCAGTATTCCAAGTGTGGCCTTACCAAGGCATTATAAAGTGGTATTAACATTTCACATGATCTTCATTCTCTCCCTCTGTTTATGCAGCCTAGAACTGTGTTGGCTTTTTTAGCAGCTGCTGCACATTCACACAGCTTTCTTTCTTTTTTAATTTATCATTTTACCAGATTTACACCTACTCTACTCATAGTCACTTTTACCATGATCACCTCCAGAATTTATAACTGTAATGCATTCCAGATGGGTTTATCTTTAAGGAACACCCAGAATCTGCACCTGGCACAAAATGCAGTGGCATGGACAATTATATGTGCACTAGATCAGGTTAGCACTGGTTGCCAATTTGCTTCGGGGTTAATTCAAACCATGGCATAGAGTCAGGCTATTTGAGAGATTGTCTCTTCCCAATTAAATCTTTCCGGCCCATCAAGTCTGGGCACATGTCCCATCCATTAAGGAGTGTCATCTGATGGAATTCAGGAGGAAAGTCTTTTCTTTCATTATGCCTGCCCTTTGGAACATCTCCCCTTGGATGTCTATGGAGGTTCTCAATCATCCAGGTCATGGTTGCCCAAAGATGCAGTCAGTAGCACCAAGAAGGTTCCACACCCACTTGGACTCTGATTTAGATGACCCTTAGGGTATAGATAAATCCTCCAGTGGTCTCAACAATCTCAGTGAGCTAACGACTGATCTTCAGGATGTTAACAACCAGACGACTGCAAGGAATATAAATCCTTCCATTCCCCACCATTTAGTCAGAATTGAAGAAGCTTCTTGGGTGAGAAGTGAAATGTTTTCAAGTCCAGTTGTCTTTTGAAAAGGATGGTGGGGACATTTTTCCTTGGAAATCAGATTGGCCTGGCCTTATCGGTCTCTTGGAAGGCCTGAATGAGTTGTCTCTGCCATTATGCCTGGGAATCCAGTGGAGGTATGGATCTTCAAAATGGTTATGCTATTTGTCAGATATGGTTTTCACTCTCTCACAAATTATATTTTACCTATTTTAAATTTATGAATGATTTCTGTTATGTTTTTCTTTTTGATATTTTAATGTTGTGCACCACATGTGAGTCATGTATATGAGGTGCTCAGCTGTACAAAATTGAAGAAAAAAATGAAATAAAATTCAGGGTGTTCTTGACTTACAACCATTCATTTAGTGACTGTTTGAAGTTACAACAGCACTGAAAAAAGTTATTTAGGACCATTTTTCACATTTATAACTGTTCACATTTATAACTGTTCACATTTATAACATTTACGTGATCACATGATGAAAATTTGGACACTTGGCAACTGGCATGTGCTCACCTATTGTTACCTTCTGTCAAGCTAAGTCAATGAGAAAGCCAGATACACTTAACAAATGTATTATTAAGTTAGAAAACTCAGTGATTCTGTCAAGGAATTGTACAGCTTGTGTCCAAATAGAGTCAGAGATGCTGATAGAAACCAGTTTATTTAAATAAATATGTTTACAGTAAATAAGATAGGCAAACAGGAGCATAGTCAGCAGTGGTTGGATTCATAATTTTCTACTATCGGTTCTCTGGGTGTGGTTTGGTGGGTGTGGCTTGGTATGGGCAGCACCTTGCTGTGAGTGACATCGAATTAGCCATGCCCACTCAGTCACATGACCTCCACCAAACCCCCAAGCCATGCCCATCAAGCCACACCCACAGAACCACACCCACAGCACTGGCAGAAAAAGCTGCTCCTGTAACCTGTCCCTTTATGGTCCCCCCTCCCACCGCATCTTACCGGGGGGTACCTTAAAGGGACACTGCAGTCTCACTTCCTTCCAAGCAGCTCTGCTGCAATGCCATCCCTCCAGCACAGCAGGCCATTCTCTTGGCCGGGTCTGACAATAGGGTGTGGTCACGCACGTGCACTGGCAGGAAATGGGATGCACATGTGTGGCTGGTGAGAAGAACAGGGCTGCAACGGCAGCAATGGGACTTCAGGCCTCCTTTTCAGCCTGTAGTTTTTGATAGTTTTTGGTGCAAGAAGCCTGCAGCCTCTTTTTTCAGCTTGAGAAGCCTTTTTGCCAGCCAGAACTGGGCCGGCGGCAGCAGCTGGAGGCTTCTCACCCTGGTGAATGGTGAATGGTGAGCAGGTGGAGGCTCCAGGGCAAGACTAGAGGCAGGAAATGGCCCATTCCCCAACCCAAGGCAAGGGGCGAGTGGGCAGCATGCTTACCTTTGTTGAGCAGAGCAGGTGAGACATAGAGGTGAGGCAAGTAGCTGGACTCCATGACTGAGGCAACATATATAGGGCGGCTGAGCGGAGGTGAGAGGGGTGTGCTGGGCAAGTGGGCAGGTGGGGCGAGCAGTGAGCGGGTGGGCAGGGGCGAGTGGCGACCAGGTTGGACAGGGGCAAGGCCAACCAGAGGTGGTATTTGCCGGTTTGGTGAACCAGTCCTAATTTCCGCTAGCAGTTCACCCGAACCGGTCTGATCCAGCTGAATACCACCTCTGATAAATCAACATTTCTGACAATGATGGATTTGATCCAGTCAAAAAAAAATCCTAGATGTTGGGATTTTATGCACACATAACTAGAAATAAGTCCTGCTGAACATATTTGGATTTATTTGGATAACACAGAAAACACAGGTTTGGTCAGGGCTGGAGATGCCTTCTAATGATGCAACTGCTTTATCTCGCATCTTTTTCAAGAGATAATAAATTCATACAGTAATCAAGTTCTGCTTGATACATTACAAAAGAAGGATGTTTCTATGTAGAAAAACATCTGACTTCCCCTAAAGATAATCACATGTAATAATTGCACCATTTGCATCTGCTTGCATACATATTAGGCGCCTGAACAGACATGTACATTCCATTATTAAGCCTACAGATTTTATTTGTGACCTGAAATATTCTTTAGGGACAGTCTTTCTGACTGAAGGATGGTAATATTGATGGCCTAGAACAGAAGCCATTATAATATCCTCATGGGCAAACTAACAGGTGCTTCACTGAACGTGTCTCAATGCCGTAATGAAAAGGGACGCTTCAGGGGTTTCCTTAAGCACAGCCAAAAAGACAGCTTTGCCAGCAGTAAAAGCATTTGTACAAAAGAAGAAGCAGTTAACTACAATTTGGAGAAAAGTATCTCTATTGATCATGAATACAAAGATGATTTTGGCTGTCTGAACCATTGTCAGCTTATGGCTTTTAATTGTGCCCTATCCTTCAAAACGTTTTGGGGGGTTCAGGAATTTCCATCCCCTACCACACTTCTAGTGGTAAAGGAAATTCTTACTCTTTCACAAACTGGTGAATATTGAGAGAAAAAGGATCCCAGCATTGCGAAGCTGTTAATTTGGTCAGTTTCCAAACCATGGCAGCTGCAACCAGCGATTAGTTTTATGTGTTTGATTTCAGTTGTATTCTTATCCAATCAGACTGTGCTTGTTTTCTTTTTCTTTGTTTCTCTCCCCCCCCCTCCGTTTTATTGGTTAGTACAAAGGCAGATCTGGGAAATTTGGATAAATGTTCATTGGATGTTTGCTAGGAAGGGTGTGACTTACAAAACTTGATACCCCTTTAGGCTCCTTATTTGTGGAATAAAATGCTTTCCTCACTTTAAATAATGTCAGTACAGGAGAATCATCATTACTAGTTTCCCCTCACATATCTAACATTTGGAGCAGTGGTGGGATTCAAAATTATTTACTAATGGTTCTGTGGGCATGTCTTGGTGGGCGTGGCATGGCATGACTTGGTGGGTGTGGCTTGGTGGGCGTAAAATCTCCATTCCCTCCCCACTCCAGGGGAAGGTTACTTCAAATTCCCCATTTCCTCTCTATCGGCTGGGACTCGGGATGCACAGAATAGATGGGGGCGGGGCTAGTCAGACGTGGTATTTACTGGTTCTCCGAACTAATGAAAATTTCCACTACCGTTTCTCCAGAACTGGTCAAAGGCTGCTGAATACCACCTCTGATTTGAAGAGATAGCAAGAACATATGCTTCGGTTAATTAAACCAGCTTACTCAATAAAACCCGAGAAATATTAAGACTATCAGGTCTGAGATGTAAAAATCTAGACAGATACTAGATGGCAGCAGATACAGTATCTTGAGATTTCCATATCTCTTTGCTAACATTTAATGGTTGTCAAGTTTTGCACTCCAAATACTTCAGATCCCAAATGTTGGCAAGGTTAAGCCAACATGTGAAGAAAACAGCTGGATTTCTACAATACTCAGAATCATAATTACCCACCCCATTTTAATCTAGTAGGCCATGTAAACAAATCTTTCAGTATTCAAATATAAACATTCAGTGGAATGCCTCAAAGTTTAGTCACTATGACAAGCTTGTTAGTTGGCTGGATAGAAATATAGAGAAGCAAAATAGGGAAAAAAATATTCCAAATTTGTATGTCATCTCCACTCAAGCGCTACGCTTATTTTATCTTCATTGTTCTGTTTTTCATATAGATAGAGCCAAGGCAAAATGAATGAGACCCAAAGGGCCATTAGTCCCTCCTCAATTTTGGCATTGGTCGGTCATTATAATCTTCTGCTGTTTTGGCACATTACAAAGGCTGAAGAACAATGACGTTGTTGCTTAATCAGATTTGGCTAGATAATTAAAAAAAAATTAATAAGTGATCAACAAAACAATAAAGATTACAAAATGCATAAAATACAGCCAACCCTCTACCAGCAAAAGACAGAAACATCCAAATTGCAAATATTAAAAAAAGATAATGACAAATAATTAGAAAGAGAGAGGAAGTATAACAAATCTTAAGAAAAAGTATATTTAAAATACCCTTATTTATTTGTTCTCTCCCAATGGTCAATTTGGATAGACTATAGCACTGTGTTAGGAATTTCTCCTGTATGTTTTTAGGTCTTGTTTTCTAGCTAAATGCCATTTCCTACATTTTTAATTTCACTGATACAAGGAAAGATACCCTTTAATCAATATTCCATAATATTATTCTCTTTCAAGGATTTCTTGAGATTTTTTTTTTATTATGGGAAGAACACTTTGAACCTGATGAATCACCCTAAAATTCTTTGTGGTGTAAAACTCTCTTCAAATCTGCTTTGGGAAGTCACCACAGTCTTTCTTGTGACTTTCAGAGACAACCAGAGACTTATGACTGCAGGACTGTAACTTGTTGCTTGTATCCTTACGACTTTTATTGATATTATTTCCTGATTACTTATTTGTAGCCTATGACTATCATTATGTGTTGTACCTTATGATTCTTGACAAATGTATCTTGTCCTTTTATGTAAACTGAGAGCACATGCACCAAAGACAAATTCCTTGTGTGTCCAATCACACTTGGCCAATAAAGAATTCTATTCTATTCTATCTATTCTATTCTAAGAAAATCATGAGCTTTGCATGAGCTAATAGATATGAAATGATGTTTCTAGCACAATGGCCGTTTTTGCATGGACTATATGTGGAGTATAAAAAGAAAAAAAATAGTGTGTGGCTTTTTCTTTCTCTCTCTGCCTGCTCTATTTAAAGCAAGAGATGAAAAACACCCAGCTTTGATCTTGATCAATAATAAAGCTGATTATCAGTGGCCTCCTGTTCAGAGTTTCATTAGATTAATTCAGATTCTGAGTTGCACAAAACCTAGAATAATGATAAAAGTAGTTTGTTATGGTTTATTCTAATTCAAAGAGGTATTGATATGTGGGATTTTACCTATAGCGAAAGAAGTTGGAAGTTACTTTTCCTCTTTAGCTTTTCCCCCTTTTTGTCTGCACTCTTCAATTTTGCTTTTCCCTCCCTCCCCCTTGCCTTTTTTTTAGTTCTTTCTCCTTGGTTTTCTTGTACTTTATGTTTTTGTAAAATATAAGAAAGCTTACAAACTTTTATATCATTTTCAGGGGTTGATCCACTATGAAAAACTGTTCCATCATCAGGGCATACTGGAGCTTTTCCCATGTGATTTTTCTGATGTGTCGCTTTTGAGCCAAAGTTTATCGCACTCTATGCATCTCTGTGGCTTCATTCCTGTTTGGACCTTTTGATGATTTCTAAGTTTTTGTTTTCAGGCAAAACATTTCCTACACTCCTCCCATTTATAGGGCTGCTCCCCCGTGTGGATCCTCTATTGAACCTGTAGATCTCTTGCCATGATAAAACCTTTCCCACATTTATATGCCCTTTCCTGCCCCTTCAGATTCAGACTTCAGAGAATAATCAGAACTGCAGAAAAAACAATTGCTGCCAACCTGCCTTCTATTGAGGACCTGTACACTGCACGAGTCAAAAAGAGGGCCCTGAAAATATCTACAGACCCCTCACATCCTGGACATAAATTGTTTCAACTCCTACCCTCAAAATGACGCTACAGAGCACTGCATACCAAGACAACTAGTCACAAGGACAGTTTTTTCCTCAACGCCATCACTCTGCTAAACAAATAATTCCCTCGCCACTGTCAAACTACTTACTAAGACTGCATTACTATTACTATTAATCTTCTCATCGTTCCTATCACCATCTGCTCCCACTTATGACTGCAGGACTGTAACTTGTTGCTTGTATCCTTACGACTTTTATTGATATTCTACCCCATGACTATCATTACGTGTTGCACCTTATCATTCTTGTCGAATGTATCTTGTGCTTTTATGTACACTGAGAGCACATGCACCAAAGACAAATTCCTTGTGTGTCCAATCACACATGGCCAATAAAGAATTCTATTCTACTCTGCTCTGCTCTGCTCTGCTCTACTCTACTCTACTCTATTAATTCATAAGTAGGCATTAGGGCATGCCATTAAAGCCAAGTCAAAATCTTAGTCCACTTCCTTAAAAATTGTCCAGTTTAACTGAATGAACGATCCTGAGTGTAGTGTTAAACTCACAGTTCTACACATCTCTTATTCCCGTGTTGACATCTTGGCTGACAAGCATATCTTCATCCAAGAGAATACAGGAACACCATGAAATTCTTTTTCAAAACAAATTGATCATACTGCTCAATTGCATCTCAGCTGAAACCCTACATACAGGTAGTCCTCAATTTACAACCACAGTCGGGATTGGAACTTCCATCACTAAGCAGTGCAGTCATTAAATGAGTCACACTTGATTTTACACCTTTTTGCCATGGCCATTAAGCAAATCACTGGGGCCATTGAATGAATCACGTGGTTGTTAAGTGAATCCAACTTCCCCCATTGACTTTGCTTGTTAGAAGCCAGCCGAGAAGATCACAATTGGTGATCATGTGACCCCGGGACACTGAGACAATTGTAAATACATGCTGGTTGCCATGTGTCCAAATTGTGATCAGGTGACTCCACAATATTGTACCGGTTGCAAGGGCAAGGACCAATTTAAGTCACTTTTTTTTAGTGCCATTATAACTTTGCCATTAAAGAAATATTTATAAACTGAGGCCTATCTATATTCATAATTCTTTTTATTGAGAAGAGCCCAAAGCCAGAAATCCCACCCACAGATATAATTATGACCAAGGAAAAAAATTACAGTACCATCATGATTCATAGTTTCAACATCATCCGCTTCTCCAATTTTCATTTTTCTTCTGAAGAGTTATTTAGAGAACCTGAGAGGGTTTTCTTTTATCTTTGATTGTAAAGCACAACCCATCCAGAGCTTGTTTTGTATTTAAAACTACTGTGCTCATGGAGAAAATCTATTTAGCAGCCAAAAATTGATTTTAAAAAAATCAATTCCCTTTCTTCCCAAGACAGACATTTACTTGCAAATTACATATTCTGTCAGATGTGTGAGCCAGGGAACAAGACAATTCAAAGGTAAGAACAGAACAGAACTGAACTTCCACAGAATCAATTATGTTGGAGTCACATGAATCCGCAGGGTAAAACCAGTGATGCTTAAAAGCTCCATAACAATGTTCACATTGTATGTGTGAAAAGCATCTTAGTTGCTTAGAATGCATGGTTGCCATAGAATGTGCAATGCATCTGCCAAAGCAGGGGTGGATTGTAAATCGTTTTGCTGCCGGTTCACGCAGGGTATGAGGGTCATGCCTCGCGCACACGAGCGAAGCAATAAACAATAGCTTCTGTGCATGTGCAGAATCAAAATTCAAAATGGCAACTCCCACTGAGACATCGAAAGAACCGGCTCCGTGACATCATCACCAAGTTACTAGCGGTTCTATAGAACCGGTTAGAACCGGTAGGAACCCACCTCTGGAGGGAGGGAGAATCAAAATGATCCATTCCACTTCCAGGTCTAAATTGAAATTGAAATCGGATCAGGGTCTTCCCAGGCCAAATCCAGCCCCTAACCACCATACTATACCACACCATTCATCACTTTCACCAGTTCTTCTTTCTTTGAAAAAATAGAGATATGACAAGCTTCAATATAAGAAACAATTTCCTTCCTTTCCTCCATCTGCCTTCTTGTCTTCACTGATCAAATAGAGACTATACATTTGTAGCTGTTTTTTAATTTTCTAATATTCAACAAACTGTCTTTTTCCTCAATAATGTTTCTTTCTGCCCTTGATGTATTTGCATCTGTATAGATGGAATTCAAATTACCGGTAAATCATCCAAAAATGAAACTTAGTTCTAATAGGAAGAAAATATGTATTTCAGAATACCTAAACTAAGTTCAGAACCACCAATCAGCAACCAATTATCATAGCAAAGAGCAAAGTGACAAGTTTATTATATATCTGTCAAAACCATGACATTATGAAAGTTGCAGCTAAAGGAATTGATTCTTAGTCTGCTTTGGCCTGGCACTGACCATTAACCCAGTTCTGGATTCCAAAAGTTGACTATAATGATGCCAATATTGGCTTTAGTTATACTGAAACAGGATAATAACAAGTTTGTTGTTAATTGCCAGTTCAACTGTTGCTGCATGAAATATTAAATATATCGCTTATGTGGTTAAGAATCCATTTCAGCCTCAGAAATGCCTATAAGTTGCTTCTTGCTGCCAAAGAAAGAATGAAGATTGACTATTAAGAAGAAGCAATACTGACATAAGTGCTGCAGATTGTGTACAAGTAGTGATTGTGCAGAACGTTGCTATGGATAACAGCAATTAGGTATTATTTTGGACTAATGAAAACAGCAGGGTTAGCTCAGCCTGCTGGCCTGCTTAAGTCTAGTGAATTTCAAAAGAACAATAGAAAATAGTGCTTCAGAACCCAGAAGTTGAAGAAAAGTTTTGATTACAGAAGCAAACATATTTTGTCTGGAAAGAGAGTGGATGTAAAGTTATGGCTTGTCTTTTAGATGGTCAGAAAGATGCCCAACTGAAATATTTGAAGAACAGAAAATAGAATAACTATGAAGGCGGCCTTGAAAAAGAATTTCAAACTTCTAAATAAAAGACAGTTTAGCCCTGAAAGAATCATAGGGCTGGAAGAAACATTGGAGGTCTTCTACTCCAATCCCATGCCCAAGGCAGGAGTCCTTATATTATCCTGAACAAATGGTTGTACAATCTTTTCTTGAAGACTTCCAGCAATGAACCACACAGACTCCAGTAGGCAAGTTGTTCCATTGATTAATCATTCTTATTGTCAGGGAATTATTTCCAGTTGAATCTCTCTGATGAGTTTCCACTTATTGTTTCTTGTCCTGCCCTCAGGTGCTATGGAGAATAAATACATTCCCTCTTCCCTATGACAGGCATTCAAATATTGGAAGATAGCTGTAATGTTACCCCCTAAGCCTTCTCTTTGTTAAGCTAAACATACCTAAGACATTCATCAAAAGTTAAACATATCCTTAGCTGTTCATCATACAGTACAGTTTAGCCTTCAGACCCTTTAACATCTTTGTTGCTCTTCTCTGCACTCTTTTTTATAGCCTCGGGATCTTTTTTATATTGTGGTGACCAGAACTGAATGCAGTATTCCAAATATGATCTCACTAGTGCAGTATAGAGTGGTACTATCATTTCCCATGATCTTAACCTTATCTCTTAGAAGTGCATTGGCTTTTTTGGCAGCTGCAACACAATGCTGACTTGTATTTAAGAGATGATCAATCAGGACACCTAGATTCCTCTCATTGTTACTACTGTTGAGCCATGTATCACTGATTCTATACCTATGCAATTGGTTTTTCCTGCATAAAAGTAACAGGAACTTACTTTTCTCACCACTGAACTGCATTTTGTTGATTAAGACCCAATGCTCAAGTCTGTCAAGATCCTACTGAATCTTAAGTATCTTCCAAAGTGTTGGCAATTTTCCCCAGCTTGGTGTCATCTACAAATTTGATGAGTTCCCCTTCTCTCACCTCATCTAGATCATTTATCAAGATTTGAAGACCATTGGGCCCAAGACAGAACCTTGAAATATCTCACTGTATGCTTCCATCAACCTAGATGTAGCTCCACTAAGGAGTGTACACTGAGTGCAGTTGCAACTGTCAATTCATCTGGTGGTAGTATTGTCTATTTGACATTGTTCTATCTTATCAAGAAGTGAGTTGTGGTCTACTTTATTAAATGCCTTATTGAAGCTCAAGTACAATATATCCAGAACATTTCCCTGATCTACTAATTTAGTCACTTCATCAAAGAAGGCAGTCATGTTTGTCTGGCATGATCTGTTTTTAACAAAACGATGCTGGCTTTGAGTAATTACCTTGTTCATTTCTTACAAATCCACTGTGTAACTATGTTTTCCAGGATTTTCCTGGGTATTGATGTCAACCTACCATATTTTTCAGAGTATAAGACACACTCCCCCCTAAAAGAGGCTGAAAATTTGGGTGCGTCTTATACTCCAAATGTAGTTTTTCAAAGCTTTTTTCAGCCCTAACAAGCGCTGGTGAGTGAAGTAATCTTTGCAGGTTTTGTTTTATTTTTACTCCCTCTGAAGGAGCTTTTTTATAACCCTAATGAGGTGCTAATAATCTCCCCAGCTCTGCAGGCTTTTTTCATTGCTTCTCTCTATCAGCTGTGATTTAGAAGCTTTTTTTCAGCCCTAACCAGGGGATAAAATAATGTGCTGAAGTTGACCAGACTAAGGACGCTAGCCAGATGAATACCTGGTAGGCAGACTTTTCCCCTTATTTTCCTCACCAAAAACTAAGGTGTGTCTTATACTCTGGTGCATCTTATACTCTGAAAAATACAGTAATTGGTCTGTAGTTTCCTAGATCCATTTGTGTACCCTTTTTGAAGATTGGAATAACATCAGCTCTTTTCCAGTCCTCTGGTAGTTCCCTGGTGCTCCAGGAGTTCTAAAATATTTCATTCAGTGATTCCAAGATCACAGGGAGGAGTGAGTGAGTGAGAAACGCTGCCCTACCTTGATTATCTTTGATATAAAGGGAGTGGGTAGGTGAGAGAGAATCTCTGTCAGGCTTTCAAGATGCTATTGTTACATCCTACATCAAAAAATGAGATTTCCAGTAATTCTTTAAAGGTCTCTTTTCTAGTCTAACCTACCTTGAAGGACTGACATGTACTAAAATGGAAAACAAGAAACAAGCTTATAAGATGTCTTAGAAAATTAATCAAAAATCAAAGAAACAGAAAATTGATGAGATATTTAGTGGGTACACAAGGGAGCCAAAGAAATAACCAAATAAATAGTGTGTCATCCCTGGAGGCCATCTTTTTCTTTGGATCTTCAGGGCTGCCACAGTTAGTGCTGTGGGAAACTGGGAGGGGGGAATTGCAGGGAGTTGTGAGGGGATATGTAGCCATAATAACAATTCTTTTTCTAAGAGCCAAGGACATTCAGCCTGCACCTGGAGTGGTGTGACTGGGAAGCATCTCCACTTGAGACAGTGCATTGATTGGGCCATGTGATGGACATGTGGGTGCAGGGGAAGGGACTTGGGCTTTCTTTTGGGTGGGGAAAACCTGGAAGCTTTCAGATTCGGGTTTCCCCAGATGTGCCAATATGACGTCTCTAATAAAATGGAACTTTGAGGAACTTCTAGCCTTGGAATCTTCTTGCGTTGGGGGTGTTACTTGGAATCCTGACACAGTGCAAGTTGAAAAAGGACAGATTTTCTGTCCCTTTATTGCATTAGGAAATGAACCAAACTCTCTTAATATCAAACAGAGAGTTTTATCTGTACCTGAATTCTAACTAATCATGTTCATTATAGGCTTCTAAGTCCCAAGCTAAATACCTGGAGCTTTTGACCAATTCAAGTAATCATTTTTTAAGTATCAGCTTGAAACCAGTTTTATATAGCAATTGCCATGAATTCTACTATTACCTTAAATAATAAAACTAGTTCTCTGGCTTGCTTACTTTATAATGACCCAACTAAGAGGTCAGTGGGACCAAAATGTGTATATACATTTTAAAAAGGCTACAATGTTTATTCACAGGGCTCAAGATGATTATAATTCTATAAACCTGTACACCTAGCCTGTAAGATATGGTAGGTCCAAAAATATCGTTAACTAGCCAAGGGTCACCTAACAATTTTATACTTTACATTAGATAAAACTTTTTCCTGGAAAACCCTTCTGCTCTTTAGTGAAATGGCATAATGTTAGCCTTGTGAGATATCCAGACAAAAAGCACACACAAGTATCCCAAACTAGCTCTAACTTTATGCAAAGATTACATTAATAGAATCTTGCAAATCTGAAAGTATATCTCTTCCACCCTTACTTTTACAATCCAAAAAAACTAGGGAAAGCCCCTTCTGAGATATAGGTCATGTTCCTGCAAGCTCATCTGTTGTTTGTCTGATTGTTGTCTAGTCTTCAGCTCTTCCTCCTGTCTCCCCAAGTCATCCCACATACATTACACAGAAGGAAAGTAGCAACATAGCCTGAACAATTATTTCTCCTTTAATTCTATAGTTGATAAAAATCAATGGAACCACCGCGGCATCAAATGAAGAAGAATGTATAGAAGGATATTAGCATCAAATGAAGAAGGCTGTATAGAAGGATATTAGCTTGTAGAAAAGATGGCTTTTTTGAATCAGGTACGACTTTGGCAACTTTGTGGAGATTTATTGACAGCAATACAGAAGCCATTTGCCACTGTTTTCTTCGGAGAAGTTAGTTTAACTTTCTATGCTAGACAACAGCTAGTTTACTTCTGATGTTGCTGAAAAACCATCATCATAAGAAAAGGTGTTCTTTTTCACAAGAGCTCTGTCTAAGGAGCAGGGATTAACAATGATCATAGCCTCAAATTCAGTCTAATGAGGTTAATTGAAGAGCTTCTTCTGAAGATATTTCTAGTGTTACCAACACTGTAGTTCTTCACTATTATGTTAGATGCCAAGCAATCTTTTATCCAGTCTCTTCTTGCAACAATTTATTTTGTTTTTATTCAGATGAATTAAAGTTCATCCATCTTTTCCAGGCTACGTTTACATAGTCACTTGCAAAGCTGAGACTGCATATATGAACTAGCACATTCAAAATAAGGTCAGCTTCCTTTCCTGGATGGTAGCTTGCATATGAAGTAAATCAAGTTCATGAAGGATTTGCTGTGCAAAATAGTTTTGACCCGAAAAGTTTATCATTACTAGATACTTGCATCTTGCTTCTAATTCAAAAGCATTTAAAATCAATTCACTCTGATTTATTTTCCCGCTAAACAGCTTGGGGAACAATTGTAGCCGCTACCCGCATCTTGTGATAGGGCAGTGCTACAGTCAGTGACAGTCAGTAGAATTCTCCCTTTCATTTAGCTCTTAAATCCACTTTGATTTCTGGAATAGGCTTTTTAAAATAACAAGTAATAGTAATAGGTTTCTTGCAGTGAAGAAAGAACTTTTCCTTTTCCTGAACAATGGCATTAATTTCCTTCCTGGTGGAGATAGATGAAAATTCATGTATAAAATTCATATCATGAGCTATTAATATAGTGCTACTAAGAGCATCAGGAAATGACAGAAAAGTCGGTCACTGGGTCCAAGCATGAGAAGGGTTCCAAATTGGGGAAAAAGCACTCCTTCCATCCAACCTTGCTAGGAAAAAGATCAAAAAACCAGACATGAAACCACTGTGAGGTAGCAATGAAACTTTCAGGTGTCACATCAGAACCTAGCATCTGATTTCTTGAAGGGAGATAGAGACTAGAAGAACTTCAACAAAGAGATTGAAAAACCAAATCATTCTAGTAGAACACAAAAGAAATAGAAAGGACTAATGAAAGCACATGAAGATCAAAGTACCATTGTATCTGTTCCTTGTTATGTTTCCTTATTATGTGATTGGAATAAGAGCCTAAGTGGGATACATTAGCAGTGTCTATGAAAAAGAGTTGTTATATTCCTCCCAAGAAATAACTTAGAAGAAAGCAAAGGTACCAATTAAAACATGCTTAATTAAAACCAATTAGATAATTAAATAAATAATTAAATAATTAAAACCAATTAGACACTTAGACTAGGGACTCAGTGGCTAAGACGCTGAGCTTGTCGATCAGAAAGGTCAGCAGTTCGGTAGTTCGAATCCCTAGCGCCGCGTAATGGAGTGAGCTCCCGTTACTTGTCCCAGCTTCTGCCAACCTAGCAGTTCGAAAGCATGTAGAAAAATAGTGGGAAACTAACAGCGTTCCGTGCGCCTTCGGTGTTTAGTCATGCCAGCTATCTGACCATGGAGACGTCTTTGGACAGCACTGACTCTTTGACTTTGAAACGGAGATGAGCACTGCCTCCTAGAGTCGGGAACAACTAGCACATATGTGCGAGGGAAACCTTTACCTTTTATAAATCTAACAGATAAATAATTAGGACACATATGCTTATTTGCTGAATTGACTACATATTCACTTTATATTTTAAAAGAAGGATCGGTATTAGATATTGTTTGAGCCTTCCTTCTTTCTCAGTGTAATTCTTTTCCCCCCCTTGGTTTTTAGAAGCCTGGAGTGATCCATTGTTTAGCTAATCATACATTAGCAGTGGTCTTGGAAAAATAGCCCTACATTTTATTCAAGCTCATGATATTGCTGCTGGCTATGCATCAACTGATTTGATTGATTAGAACTTAGAGGATTTCGCCTAAAATAGCATCCATTATAATCGATGCATCTGATTGTTATGCCAAAAAGGAAGGGTCACAACATTTTTCAGACTAGCTGATTTATTGTGGCATAATCTATATCAGACTAGAAGCTAATTTTATCAGATGAGTAGCATGCCGCCTTCATATGATCATCAATTTCTTTCTGCCTTAAAATGTATTTATTGTTATCATAAATAGTTTTATGTCATTTTTAAATGCTAATATATGAGTGAACATCTTTGGAAAAACTAGCAGGAGAGCATATTCACGATATCCTCCTTCAATAATTATTTTTTTCCAACTGGAAAGTTTTGAACCACCTCCAGGGATCAATTCAGAAATGTCCACATTTCAGAAAGAATTACTTTGTTAAAATTCTTTTGAAGGCATCACCATTTATTTTTTTGAAATATACATATGATTACAGCATAGTTGTATAGCATAGGTCATGTGAATGGAGCTATGGAGAAGAGAATATCGGCTATAGAAGTGGTGGGATTCAAAACATTTTACTACCGGTTCTGTGGGCGTGGCTTGGTGGGCGTGGTGTGGCTTGGTGGGTGTGGCAGGGGAAAGATACTGTAAAATCTCCATTCCCTCCTGATCAGATGGGACTCGGGAAGCAGAGAATAGATAGGAGCGGGGTCAGAAAGAGGTGGTATTTACTGGTTCTCTGAACTACTCAAACTTTCCGCTACTGGTTCTTTAAACTACTCAAAATTTCCACTACTGGTTCCCCAGAACTGGTCAGAACCTGCTGAAATCCACCTCTCTGCTATAGGCTCTCTCCCATATATAGGCCAACCATATATTCTTTATTGCCACACATTATATCTACTGTAGATAAAGGCAAGATGGCAAACATCAGCTTTCTCTGTGTCATTCAGTGTCAGTCATCCTTGCCTTCCAGCCTTAATTTTTGATTAGGCTTACTTGATTTTTTTTTAATGATTCACCAAGCATTATTAGACAATGGGAGTCAGAGTGACCCAAATCCAATGCTTGGATTTGAAATATGATCAATTCCTCCCTTCCCTCAAAAAGGCAAAGGAAAGCAAGGATAACAGACAACATTAAAAAGTAGTTTCATTGGAACAAGGTAAACTGCGCTTGACTATATAGAGATGTCCATCTTGACAGTAATATGGAAATGGATCATATATTTTTCTTTCATTGCTAGAAGTTCCCACAGAAAAATAAGTCAGGCATTTACTTTCAAAACACTCTTCCTAAAAATGTGTAAACAATCATCCTTCACTTCATTTAATGCTAGTGGTATTCAGAAGTCAAATTTTCCTCAAGATAAATATTCAATTGTGCCGTGAACTTGAAAAGGATTGTGGTTGTTTCTCTGTAATTATTATTTATAGCATTATGAGAATAAGCATAGTTTCACCCTTGGCTGGCATGGCTCTCTCCTCGTGTGACTCAAAATCAGAAAGCTCTATTTCCCTGTTTGATTAAACACATTTTAGTACGTTGTCTGAAGCTTAAACTGAGATCTTACCTATTGTTAGTAAAACGCTATTCCAAAAAATGTAGCATGGTGTTGCCTGGTTTCATAGTTATAATTAACTATTGTTTGCCTAGGTTGCCATCTTTGAGCAGGACATGGTTAATTCATTAAGGCATTCTTGGTTGGATTTTGATAATGTATTGCATGGAAAACAAATTACAAATGTGATGCCTTTAGATCACAGGTGTCAAACTCGCGGCGTAACATTGCCGTCACATGACATTTCATGATGTTTTCCCCCTTCGCGGAGTGGGCGTGGCCTGGGATGGGCATGGCCTGCATGTGACGCAGCCAGCCCGCAGGCCGCCAGTTTGACACCCTTGCTTTAGATAAATAGCGATAGATAGATAGATAGATAGATAGATAGATAGATAGATAGATAGATAGATAGATAGATAGATAGATAGATAGA
>JANHFT010003833.1:32247-45432 GCA_032467955.1 Pseudoxenodon macrops
AAAAGCATGCCCACCCAGTCACCTGACCTACAAGCCACGCCCACAAAATAAGCCACACCCACAGAACCGGTAGGGAATTTTTTTAGATTTCACCCCTGGGGTAGTCCCATGTAGATCACGTTGCAATAGTCGAAACGGAAAAAGACTGAGCAGAGAGCCTCCTTAACCAGGAAAGGCCTAAACTGACACACGACATGAAGTTGAGCAAAGACCCTCCTGTACTTGTCAACATGGTTTAATAATCTTAAAGCTGAATCTTCCAAGGTAATCACTGTTAAAAGTCCAGCCAGTGTTTCCTTGGATTTCTTGTGGCTAAGTGTGAAGCATGCATAGAATGCTTCTGTTGCTTTTTATTGATGTGAACATTTAGTACAGAGATGTGAGATGGTATCTAAATCTGCACTCATTGGGTGGGCTACAAGATCTCACTGGGCTCACAAACAAATTCCCAGAGTTCCATGTTTTTTCATTTAGGAAGGAGAGCCGGAATAGCTACGACAAATGAAAATCTTGCTTGGCCCTAATTGGAAATGGCAAGGATTGAATCTGGGATATAAGGATATGTGCCTTTCTGTTGAGCCACCATCTTTCCTTTTGACAAATGTACCAAGTTTCATGTTTATTCCGAGAGTTTGGGGAATATTACTTGCATCAAGTAATCAAGTAGATTTTTTCACCACAAAGCTTTAATTTATTTGAATTAACCATTCCAGCCAAGGCATCAGAACACTTGGTAGATACAGATCATATCTGTCTTAAAATTCCTGCTCCAATATAATATTTCTTCCCTTTCTTGTGTCAGGGCCATTAAGTTATATTTTAAGCATTTTCTGTTTTTGTTTTAGGCTGACAGTTAAAAATAAACATGAAACGAATTTTAATTCATGCACCAGCAGAGTGCCTGAGTTAATACAGAACATATCCTTTGTTCATCTTTTTTCACACAAACAGGAGCATATATATATGCATGCGCATGCACGTACAATGCACATATACTGAATATATATATATCTTTTTTTCCAGCGAGATAAACGTCATGAAGTGTCTTTAAAGGAACTAGAGCACAGTCTTCAAAGATCAGAAAACCAAAACCAAAGTATCCAAAACTATGTGAAGTTTTTGAAAGCCTCTTATGTAACAATGTTTGGCTAAATTTCCTTGCTTTTCCCCCCACAAATTAAAGCATATTTTTGTCTGTGTTTATAGCATTGGAACTCATTGTGTTTAGGTTCCCTTCCACTGTGTTCCCCAAAATTCATATTTTTTTGTTAATGTTTAGCAAAGTACCCAACATCTGCTGAAAAAATCTCTATCAAGTATGATTGTTCCAGAAAATTCTTGAGAATAAAGAAATGCAGAAGAGGACCAGCTATTCCAACTCTGATATAGAAATCTACGTTGAAGAGATGGAAGTAGCAAGAACATTTGAGGAAAGTAATCTCATAATACTGAAGTAACCCAACAAGTATCCTGTTTTTTTTTAAAAAGCTAACATTAATACACTCAAAGTCATAATTGCTGAAAATACCGATGAGGAAAAAATGGAACAGCGCAGAAGCAGCATGTGGCTATAGTAGAAATTTGAGTGACATCTGAAAACCAAAGAGGGCACATATAAAAGGTAGAGACAGGAATATTTCATGAACAAGAATATATACAGGTAGCCTGGAAGTAAACAGCTGGTGACAGGAAAACCAAAACTTAGACAAACCTAGTTTTGGCAAGAGATGCTATGAGCAAAAATGGATCCTTTAGGTATATTCAAAATTAAAAGAATAAGTTTATCTGCTGCACATTAAAGATGTTAAAAGAGAACAAAGCAAAACCAGAATTATACAATTTTATTTTGGCTCAGCCTTTGAAAAGATTATGTGTTTTTCACCAGGCAATTGTGAAAAGTAGAATGCAGAGGCCGCATTGACTCGTGAGATTCAAAATGATCATGAAATATCTATTTATATTCCAAAAGAAAGGGAAAGGGGATTGGAACAGGTTCAAAGAAAGATGAGGATAATCAGGGATGAGAAACCTAAAGAGATTGAAAGATCTGGTACATTTGGCCTTAAGAAAAATAAACTGAGGAAGAAAAATGACACTTTACAGATATGTGAAAGAAAATTACAAGGAAAAAGACTGAGAATGTCTCTCGTTTCAGAATAGGGGACACAAAATGCATTTAAGTTTTAGGAAGGCACATTGTGATTCATCTTTAACTTCCTAATGACCAAACCAGTTATCCACTATTAGAGGTACTTTAATTTGGATTTCTGCCCTCAGTGTATGATTAGTCCATAACCCAAATGCCCCATTCTGACCATTTTATAAGTTTTTTGGCTACCCTAGGAATACAGGTGATAGAGAAACACCAAGATGGAGAAATGCTGGCATGATTATCATTATTGAATATCTTTAAAATCCCCCCCCCCAAAAAAAAAGATATCCTACTTTGATAATGGAGTTAATTTAGGAGGCGATATCCAACAAGAATATTTTATCTGGGATGGCCTTTTGTCCCTTGTTCATAATACTATTTTCAAAGATGATGATGGTAACATAAAAAGTACATTTCCCCTGATGCAGGATTGCTGTTGGCTGTTGCTTGCACTAGTTAAATGCTCTGTGCTTGAATTTTGCTACTCTAGATTTTAATCCCTCTGGCTTTCTGTAAATGTTTGCACTGAGTTGCCCCAGATTCTTGGGATTTTGGTATTGAAGAATAGAATAGAATAGAATTCTTTATTGGCAGTGTGATTGGACACACAAGGAATTTGTCTTTGGTGCATATGCTCTCAGTGTACATAAAAAGACAAGATACGTTTGTCAAGAATGATAAGGTGCAACACGTAATGATAAAACAGTTTGTATGCTTTCATATGTCCAGCTATCTCATACCATTCTCTATGTGAGGTTGAACAGGTAGTGCTGTAGCTACTTTTTGGCCTGGTAACTATTAAGTGCAAATGAGCATGGTGTGCCTCAAGTGTAGAAATGGACCACTATGCCACTGCACTGTGAAACAAAATACTGAGCTGGGAAAATTTTCAGTCTAGCCTCTCATGGTTTTTTAGGGGGAAAAATCATCTCCCAATGTTTTCCTTAAAACTCTTCAAGAGAATAATAACATAAAATTAAAAAATCAAAGCCAAGGGGAAATATTCATTTTTATTCAAGATTTTAAAACATATGATGTAAATTTTTAAAAACTGAAATAAAAAAAACTGAAAACACCAATCCGGAAGGATAAAAAGAACCAATCAGACAAATGTTTTTTAAAAGTAAGAAAAATCATAGGAGGAAAAAATAGCCGGTTTGTTACATCTGAAACAGAGAATGCTATAACTACATGATTTCAGTTGGTAGAAAATGGCACCAAATAGGAAGGACCACTTAAAGGCTCACTTCCATGAAATTCCTAGAGATGTGATGGCAAACCTATGGCACATGTGCCAGAGGTGCACGCAGAGCCCTCTTTGCTGGCACACGCATCATCACCCCAAGTCAGATTGCCATGGAGTTTCTTTCATGAGCTTCTGTTTCCCTGCCAACGATGAAACAGAAGCTCACAAAAGAAAAGGGTCTTACCTCTTGCTGTGCTGCCGGTGTTGGGATGCCCCGCCTCCCACCAGCCAGCTAGTCTCCGGGTCTCTGCTGCGCATGTGCACATTCATGCATGTCCGTGCATGCACATGTCTGCACATGTCTGCACATGCACATGTTTGCACATGTCTGCACATGCACATATACATTTATGCATGCACACCTTTCAATTTGGGCACGGGTGCGCAGCTTGGGCACTCAGTGTCTAAAAGGTTCACCATCCCTGTCCTAGAGTGATTTGCTGGAAGGGAGCCTTGTGGGGTGCTTGGTGCTCTCAGAACTTGATGGTTTTCTTGCAGATGTGTCATTACCAAACTAGGTAACATCATCAGTGCTAGAAGGGAGTGACATACAAACCAACTCAGCAGATTAATGAAGTAACTGGAGAGGGTGGTAGCTATTCTGATCCCAAACCATCAGTCCCTCTATTAGGAAGATGGGCAATTTTAAAATAAAAATAAATATAATCTTCCACTCTAATGGCCATTTTATTTATTTTAAGATAAAAATAAATATAATCTTCCACTCTAATGTCCATTACTTTATCAAGTTTGAAGTTGTATCTGGAAGCAAAATGGCGACTAATATATTTGGGGTAAGAACCAACTTGGTATAGTAGTTTAGGCATCAGGCTAGAAACAAGGAGACTGAATTCTAGTGCTGCATTAGGCACAAAATCCAGCTGGGTGAGCTAGTCACTCACTTTCTCAAGGAAGCAGGCAATGGCAAACCACTTCTGAAAACACTGCCAAGAAAACTGCAGCAACTAGTCTAAGCAATTGCTAGGAGTCCAAAACTAACTTGAAGGCATGCACACAAGAGTGGTGTCGTATGCTGTGCTCTCTTAGTCAAAACACATTTGTACATTACATGGTAGGAAATCCTGGGCATGACGCTAAGCACACCAATCACTCCAGTTAGGGATATCACTGCCACTGATTCTAAATCCTTGCTGCTCAAAACGTTTCAAAACCCATCTACAAGAGTCTCACCTCTATAGTTTCCTCCTAAAGGGAAAAATAATTAAGTGTTGCTACTGCTTGCTTGGCTAACCAAGAGTATTTCTGGGGTGGGGGTGGGGATAACCATTCCTCTTTTCTACTGACTATGAATGCTAATTAACGGTATCTGCCAATGCTAGCATAAATCAAAACTGCCCAAGTGTTCTCCTGGGTCCTGTGCTGGAAAATATCAGAGGTGAAAAGGGAACAAGGTAAAAAAAAAAAAAAACACAGAATGTTTCTTTTGTAAAATTAATGATAAAATATTGGATGTCAATGTGCAGCACTTTACAGGCTGCATTGGACAGACCTAGCAGTAATTGTGATGAATGGGAGGGAGAAGGCCACGGCTGCAGTCATTGAAATGATTCTGTGGTTTGAAAATATTACAATTGATTAAAGGTCAAATGCTTTAAAAATGTATCACCATTGTGTTTATTTTCTCCTGACGTGGCATCACTTATGCCTTCTTGCAATGTGCAGCAGAAAAACCCTACTAAAGAGATTATTTGTAAAACTGGAGAAGTTTCTGATTTTGCCATCAGAAATACAATTACCGTAATGGAAATTAAACCTAACAATTGGCTCAGCAATAAACCAAAAAAAAATGAATTAATAAATCACAGACTATGGCTATCCATTAGTTCCTGATAAATTCAATCACAGTTCAATCCAATCTGTGGACTACAGAAGAACCACAGTTGGGAGCTGATGACTCTCAGCTTGTTTCATTTGTGAAGAAGAGTGCCTACAATTTCATCAAGGAAACCTAAAATTCTGTTCTTAAAGCCAAAGAGGAAATAAATAAAAATGTTTCAGGAAGAAGTTCAGCTTTAACAATGTAAAGCAAGTTTTTTTTACATTATTTGAAGCTTTGCATCTACTGTGTATATGAAATCAACTCTAAAGAAGCATAGACAATTTATTTCACCTAAGTATACATAAGATGACAAATAAAATTAATTCTGCAAGAAGTTGTATTAGTCAACTGATTGTCCTTGACTTACAACCACAAGTAATGCAGTGAGACCTTGTGTGACCTTAGTGCTCAGTGATGGCAGCCTTGCACTCCCCTTGTATTGTTACCTGAGAGTCATGGATCATTAAGTGAATACCTAAGTCAAGCCATTTTAGGCTTCGTCCCACCCTGACCTAGCCTCAGTAAGGTAAGGAATTGCCTCCAAC
This sequence comes from Pseudoxenodon macrops, assembly GCA_032467955.1. Classification (NCBI taxonomy): domain Eukaryota; kingdom Metazoa; phylum Chordata; class Lepidosauria; order Squamata; family Pseudoxenodontidae; genus Pseudoxenodon; species Pseudoxenodon macrops. The sequence goes on from JANHFT010003833.1 coordinate 38,031, forward strand.
TCCCCCCACATGCCTCCCCCACCCTCTTCAGTCTTTTGGCATCCTTGTACCTGCCTTGCAAAGTGACAACTGGACCCAGAACCACATGAATTTGGGGCTGCTTACTATACTCTCAGAAACTGCAGCTATCCTAGGCCAGCTTGCTCACAGTCAAATTGACCTCACCACCCTATACAGCAAGATCCCTGCTGTCCTGCACATCACCACTCCAACTGACCTGATCACAGTTATGATGAGGTGTGCCTGGCCAGGCTGTTCGGCCTGGTTGGGGCTGGCTTCACACTACTGCTCTGGGGCTGCTTTTGCCTGAAGAGCCATCTGATCAAGGAAAGGGTGAATTGGCACACAAGATAAACTGTGCAAAGCCCTCCTGACCACAGCTGCCATATCTCAAGTGCAGGAAATCAGGAGTTAAGATAGTTGAAATAAATACATATTTATTGCAAGCTAAAGCTCTCTACAAGAATCTGTACTACTAATGTTCAAAGCAAATTGATGGTAAATAAGAATCAATGGAATCAAGGTGGGGCTAGACTTAGATCTCTTTTGGGTGCAAAAAGGGACTTGAGACTGATGATGCATTTGACCTCTTCCTTCGGTTCAGCCTATATTATCTGCACTTCAAGCAATAGCTACAATACTAGAAGTACTCCCAAATTGTGCACCAATCTTGAATGGGGAAGTGCAGCCCCCTCCAAGACCAAGGATGACAACATCTCCAACCCAGGGGATCCAAACAGCCACAACAATTCAGCCTTATTAGGATTGAACCAAAGTCAGATCTGCCCCATGTGGACCCAAATAGCTTCCAGACTCTGGGTCAATATATTAACATCTTTACATGTACCACTTGGAGTTGAGCTGTAGAGTTGGGTATGATCAGATGATTCCACATCCCAAACCGATGGCTGTTCTTGCCCAGGGGTTTCAGGCAGATGTTGAAGAGGAAAGGAAAGGAGATTGTCAAACCATAGGGTCCTTCTTAAAGAGGAGCCACAGATACGATCTCTCTCTCTCTCTCTCTCTTCCTGGAAATGACTGTTGAGGGAGAGGTAAACTGGAGCACAGTGCTTCTCACTCTTAATCCCTACAGTCAGTTTAGAATAATATTGTGGTCAACATATTGAAAGCTGCTGAAAAATCAGTGAATACTAGGGTGGATGCACAACCCAATTTTGGCTCTGCCAAAGGTTTCATCAGCAAGCATGACCAATGCTGACTGTGTGCCATACCCTGGTCTGAAGCCAAACAGGACCAAATAATTCCTTCCTTCCAAGATCCTTTGTAACTGTCCTTCAACCACCTTTTCCACAGCTTTCCTCAAAAGGAAAGAATGGAAACTGGCTGATAATTCTCCAACAGAGAAGGGTCCAACAATGATCTCTTGGAGAGGGGACATACCACCCCCTCTTTCAATGAGGCTGAAACCATTACATGAATCCATCCTGTGGTCACCTCATAGGCTGCTTTATTATTCCAGGAAGCAGCATGATCTAACAAGTAAGTGGCTAAACTAAAAGTCAAAAGACCTTGCCCTTGACCTGGGTATAAAAGAATGAAACTCAGGTCAGATAATATTATAAGATGTGCCCTGAGCAACTCACTATGACTTACCCAGAGTCCAGTTCCAAGTGAATTTAGCAACATTGCAAGAGAACATGAATATTTCTCACTACGGCCTAGGAGATTATACCAACTCTACAATAGGGAGCAGGTCACTTTAAACGGGGCTGCTGAATAATCCAGTTTGTTAGATTAAGGGATTAAATACAAATATGTATAAAACATAAAGTTTGCCATGTAATCTTGGGTTAAATCCATTTCTCAGTCCAGCTTTTCATAGGACTGCTGCAAGGATAAAAGGGATAGCAAATTTGTTATCTTTATATTTTGAAAGAAGAGGGATATAGAAAAAGAAGGTATCTATAGAAAGTTGTATGCAAAATGTCTGTCTAATTCTCATTATTCAAAGGCTAAACATTATAAAAAGTACATTATACATCATGCCTGTACGTATTTCAAGAAAAAGTTGGTACTGCTATTAGAATTATCATACATTCAGTGGGATGGTGGGGGAAGCAGTTGTAGGCACTGCAAAGGCAGAGGACAGATGGAAACCAGATCTCATACAAAAATAGTTTGGATATTGTTTCTATATACAGGACTTGCTTTTGATACACAGCAATCATTTGAATTATTTTTTTTATGGCTTCTTCATTTTTCCTCAATACAGCCAATTATCTGAACTTCTTAGATTCTTAGGAGCTTGCCTGTTTCCAATACAACATGTTAAGCAAAATCTAACTGCTACTGAGAATGATGCTAGATACCAAGTCTTTCCTCAAATTGATGTGAACAGTGTTTAACAATGTTGTAAATTTCTAGATTAGGTTAGATGCACATTTATGCCTGCTAATCCACTGACATTAAAGGGATTTAAGTTAATCATGACAAACACTTGGTCAACATATAACTTTGTCACACTATGATTTGTTTCACTTTACTTAGTATTATGTGAAATATCAGTCATTATATAATATGTAAACCGTGGCTCATGGCTTAGCACATGTGTGAAGTCATCTAAATAAGGTTTATTAAAATGTCCTTTAAAATCATGATTTTAATGAACCTATCGAAATTCTATTTGTTTCTGTGGATCAACCCAAGTAGAGCTAAAACTGGATCAAACTCTTTGTGAAGGTGCCTCAACAAGTTCTAGTTACTATAAACCTCCCAATCCTAGGGTTAAATGAAGAAACAAACCGTTGTGGAGGGTTTTGGGTTTTTTTGCATTTACTTTTATTTCTAATTCACAAAGATTAAAATAGTAATAGGGCTCTAAGATAGTTTACTATGTGGATATGGATTGGTGTTTTTTCCGTTTCCATCTATACAGAGGACTCTCTGTCCTGTATTCCTTCATGTGGCAATAGGCAAATTCTTTTTGCCAAAAAATAATTATTACAATGTTCATTTATAATGTTCTGTGTGTAAGATACACAGCAAAAGCCAAGTGGGTCTGAGATGTTGTGACAACCACATTTAAAATGTGGCCTCTAGCATGTGTCACCTGATTTAATTAAGCCTTGGTTAAACAGGATAGTAAATTCCAGCAGTCAATATAAGAAAAGTCAGGTCTGTTTCCGGTATAAGGAGATTTTTAAAGCAACACGCTATTTTATAATTCAACATTTGATTGGGGCTGTGTTCAAATATCCCAGCTTTAAAGGTTAAACAGAGACATATGCCCGGCATATGATGCTGTGAATAAATGAGGTAATGTTGATGGCTCCCTAACAACCTAATCTGTTTCAGCACTGTTCTTTGGCAAAGTCTGAAGTTGAATATTAACTGGGTATAAATTTCATAGCATGTGAATCAGGTCAAAATGAAGTAAGATTTTGTTTGTTTAAAAAGAACACAATCCACCCCACAAAAAATATTTATATTTTAAAACTGTTTTCCAATCTATTACCCATACTTTTGCTACTTTCCCTCCCCCTCTCTGCAAAATTATGTATGGATTGGAAGCTGTAGTAACCGCTCCATTTGGGGAGAGTGAAGGTTAAAAAAAAAAAGAAGTGAAGTCGGGACCTGCAATCATATGATTAAAGCCCCACCCCATTTTATATCCATAAAAATGGTTCTAGTTAGTGGTAGTCTTGCTATAACCACAAGATTCAAATTCAGACCTTAGTTTGAAAGATTTGGAAGTCAAAGTTTGCAGTCCTACAGAATTGCAAGAGAGATATACAAATGGTTGCAATTTTGATTTCAGAAGAATAAGGTTACATCTGCAGGAACAGTAAATACTTTGAAAAGGGAGATGCTTGCCAAATGTTAGAAATACATGTAGAGATTTTGAAGCTACATTTTCTTTTCAATGTTATTATGAAAAGAAAGAGAGAAATGCATATGATTTCTTATGTTTCATTTTGACAGAGCCAAAGAGAAAGAGGGCTCTGAGTCTAGAAGTTAGGGCTATGTCTCTTTATCCACAGAGAGATCAAATGAAATAGCCCTGAAAGCAGAAATAACCTCAAGACTGATGGATGTAATGTCTTTAATTACATAGCCAATATCTTGACTTAGCTGTCTCACTCACACATACATGCATATGCACACACATGCACACATGGTTGCTGCTGCATAGAAGATGTTGTTAGCCCTTCAAGGTAGTCGAGACAAGCAGAGTATGATCACAGTACTAGTTCTATTTTTATTACAAGGTTGCATTAACAGAATCTGACAAGTTGAAAAAAACCCTATCTTCCTTCACTTTTACTCTCCTGAAAACTAGGGAGGGTCTCTTCTTTCACCACTCTTCCTCCATTGAACTCAATTTTTCCCCTTTTATGTACACTGAGAGCATATGCACCAACGACAAATTCCTTGTGTGTCCAATCACACTTGGTCAATAAAGAATTCTATTCTATTCTATTCTATTCTATTCTATTCTACTCTAAAAATGGGTAGAGAAGTAACAGAGAAAAAATGAACATCTTCCACAGGAAATAATAATAAGCTGAAGATTTATTGAATAGGTAGTTCTCAACTTACAACAATTCATTTAGTGACTGTTCAAAGTTACAAGAGCACTGAAAAAAGTGACAATTTTTCACACTTACAACCATTGCTGCATCTCTGTAGTCATGTGGTCAAAATTCAGACATCTGGCAATTGGCTCATATTTCTGACAGCTGCAGTGTCCCAGGGTCCTGTGGATTTACCTTTTGCAACCTTCTGTCAGATTCACTTACCACCCGATTTATTTATGTATCAACTGCAATGATTCACTTAATCATTAATTGTGGCAAGAAAAATCATAAAATGGGGGCAAAACTCACTTCACAAATGTCTCACTTAATAACAAAAATTTTGGGCTCAGTTGTGGTTGTAATTCAAGGACTACCTGTACTGTGTTATAATTTTTGATAATTGGAAATTAGCAGTGAGGCAACTAATTTTTCCAAGGAAACTTTGTTTTATATTATATTATATACATTATATAACTATGCTATAAAATATGTTGCATATGTATTTTACTATTGTTGATTTTATTTTTAATAATATTTAGCTTTATTTCAGGTGAGAAAAACCAATGCAAGTGGTTTTAGTGTATTTAAATTACTAAAACTCAGGGAGAAGAGTAACTTTTCATTGAAAAATGGAGGATAAACTGGCAAATCAAATTATGAAATAAGGCAAGGCAAGGCTAACAGGGCTTAATCTTAAATGCATTGGAAGGATTTCTAGTGACAGTGTCAATGTAGAAATAAGATATTGGATTGTAGCTGCCTTCCAAACCAATCCTCTCAAAACCTGATGGAAAACCACCTATTTTGTGCAGTGCAATTTTTCATTTTTGTTCCTAACAAGGTACACAATAGATCTATTAATCTTGACTAAAATTTGACACTTCTGTTTTGCACTTAAATATCTCCTAATCCTCCCATCTTTGGTGACATTACCTAGTTATCAATCACCCACAATGATTTATTTAAATGCAATAAATAATGAAAAGGAACAAATGATACCCTACAGCAAATCAATAGTGATGTTACTGAAATTAAGATGATTAACTGGCCAGACTTTCTGCGGGGTGGGGGGTATTGATTATTAAAAATTAAACATTTTTCTGTTTGTCTTTTTGAGAGCTTGCTCAGACCACTGTATGTGCACAATCGCCATAGTTGTCAATGTTTTCATCCCCCTTTAAAAAATTTATGCACAAATAAAATAAAACCTCGACCATTTTACTGCTCACCATTTAACAAACAGATGTATACAAATAATCCTGAGAAATTATTTCAAGGAGTCAAAATAGATAGCAAGGTTAGATACAATATATAATGTAGTAAGCAGCTGGGTGATGTGACAGAGGGAGCACATATTTTGGAGTTGTGCAGATGGTACGATTATTAATAAATGGTCCAGTGTGGCTTGATGAACCATAATGGAAACAAAGCATGGTTTTGTCTAATGTATTATGTTGCTGTTGACTTGTAGATAGTGTTCACACAACAGATTAGATGGATTTGCATAACACAATAAATCACATTGTGTTTTGCTTGGCTTTAATTGCATGTTATGTGAAGAGAGTCATAGATTTATTATGATGTTGCAAGTTTAAAGATAAAGACTTCCTGGAGATGTGTTAACTTCCTAAAATGGACCTGCCATGGTAATTTTCTTCCTCAAAGCTAATTAAATTTTACTTTCAAATCAAAGAATTCCAAACATCTGCTTGTGAACCAATAATAGATAAATGAATTTATTTATTATTAATTTAAGGTTTTGAATGTCTCAAGTAGTAGTCATTTTTCAGCAAATTCTGTTTCTATTGTATTGCCAAACAAGTGTCTGGAATCAAAAGTATAAAATTACATTGTGAAATTTATTGAACTAAGGCAATTATTGTCTTTCATTACAATTATTCACAAAAGGGGAAGTTGGTCTTGTCAAAGTATTTGTAAAACACAAAAATCAATCACACTGCTCTGATTTATCAAACACTGTATTATGGGAATTTCTAGCCATGTGTTCTCCTAGTAAGGATATTGCATGCTTCTCTGGAAGTTTATCCAAAAGATAATGCAGACTTTAAAAAACTCATTAGTTTAATTTGATTTCTATCCCACGTTTATTATCATCTGCTTTAGACTGCAATTTAAATATTTTCGGTAAAAAAACATTTAAAAATTCAGAACTTTCTATAGTTTAGAGATATAAATGTGTTGAACTCTAATTCTTATCAATTTAATTTAATTTAATTTTAATTTTATTTATATTCCACCTATATTATTTTTACAAATAACTCATGGTGGCAAAACTGAAACTGGTTAGTGAAAATTATTCCAAATGACTGGGAAAGTAGGGCTGGGCAAACATTTGGAAAAGGTCATTCCATAGGAATCCCCAGGATCTTGCTACTTAGTGTTGTTCCAGAAGATAAAAGCAAGAAATAAGAAAGTATAATTTGGCTGGACATCAAGAACTATTTTGTAATAGTTAAGAGCTGTTCAGCAGTAGAACAGACTGCCTCAGGAGGTGGTGAATTTGTCCTTTGCTGGAAACATTTAAAAGAGAATTATCAGGGATGCTAAAGTAGAAGATTCCTGCATTGGATAGACTAGATGATCTCCAAGATCCTTCCAACACTTTAATTTTATAATTTGTGCGGGCTATTCCTGAGTCAGTCAAAAACTACACTAGAATAGAATTTCCCCATTGCCAATCCTTATCCCATGTCTATTGGCTCTGTTTTACGTCACTGCAGTCACCTGACTTCCTGCCAAAGTGATGAGTGACAAAACTTTTTTTCCCAATCATGTTTTATTTTATTTTTATCCCCCCAACTCCCCAAATACAGCTTACAACATCAGTTGTCAGAGTACACATT
>JANHFT010003833.1:81160-98745 GCA_032467955.1 Pseudoxenodon macrops
AAAAAAAATCCAAAAAATTCCCACACAAAAAAGGCCAAAAACAAGATGGCGACGCATGCGCAGTGCCGGAAACTTGGCTTCTGCGCATGCAGAAGAAAACTCGAAAAAAATTCCAAAATTTTTTCCCCCAAAAAAATATTAAACAAAAAGATGGTGGTGTCCACAGACCAGAACTGGCTCCGTGATGTCACCAGCAGCCTACTACCTACTCGGTAGAACCGGTCTGAACTGGTAGGAACCCACCTCTGGTGTCCCTGATGATTGGCGATGCTACAGGTTTTGGTCCAAGCAATCTTTTGGGGGAAAGCTGATGCATAACAAGTATAATCATGTACTGCATAGACAAGTAGACATAATATTGTAATACACATTCAGATTAAATCAACTACTATTCGAATTTGAACTGAAAAACAACAACAATAAGATCAGAAAATAAACCATGGCATTTTGAAAACTGAGCACCATGATGACATTTTAGAACGTGTTTACTTTGGGTCCTCCTGCATAGTAACAATTTATAAACACACTCCTTTGATTTGGAATATGGGCAGATTCAATGCATATATTTTTCCTTTCATTATGTTCCTAGACAGCAAATGCGAACCTGGACTAAATATTCTGTTTTCTGCTTTTATAGTTTTTCTTAATTTCATGTGTCCTTTTCCTTTTTTTGAGTGATTAACACAGTGTAGAAGATCCATTTTAAATCCATTTTGGAAAATTGTAAACATATTTTATAATTTTGGCTATCGGTAATACAAAAAAAGAAAGGCAGAGAAAGAGAAATACAAATACAACTTATACAAATCATTTTTACACAATTATGTATCTTTTAAAATGTGTTCTTTATTGTTTGGTATATAACAGCTTCAATCCAGAACAACTATTTAGTCACATTAGAATGTCAATCTGATGTTACTGTATGATTGATGCTATATTTTCTGCATTTGGATTGCTTCATTTAAAGAATAACATTTTTCTCATTTTATTGTACAGAATCTGTTTATTTTGGATACTAAAACTGCTGTTTCTCCATCTGCTTTTATGTCACTGAAAGGACTGAAAGTGGGCAAGGACACCTTCTGTATTTAGAGGCACACAAAGATGCTGACTATGCATTTATTTAGTTTCTATTTATTCTATTTATTTGTATAGTTGCCTATCTCACAACAGCAACTCTGGACAGCACACAGAGGATTAAATGGAAAAACCAACAACATAATATAATGAAATAAATACCTTAAATACTAATCCAAAATAAAAATATAACAGACTCTTGGGGTCTAAATTCATTCTGTTTTTAAACTACAGTATGTAGACCAAAAGGGACGCAGTGGCTCAGTGGCTAAGACGCTGAGCTTCTCAATCAGAAAGGTTGGCAGTTTGGCAGTTCGAATCCCTAGTGCCATATAACGGAGTGAGCTCCCATTACTTGTCCCAGCTTCTGCCAACTTAGCAGTTCGAAAGCATGTAAAAATGCAAGTAGAAAAATAGGGACCACCTTGGTGGGAAGGTAACAGTGTTCCATGCACCTTTAGTCATACTGGCCACATGACCACGGAGACATTTGAAACAGAGATGAGCACTGCCCCCTAGAGTCGGGAATGACTAGCACACATGTGCGAGGGGAACCTTTACCTTTACCTTATAGTAGAGAGAATAGTAGCCACTTACATTCTTGCAAGCATTCTGAGTCTTGATTACATAGTGTCAGCCACGTTAGGAAAAGCATACCTTTTTCAGGGGCTATATGTTCTAAGGCAAGCCCCAAGGAGCTTTCTTACTATAGAATGATCATTACATTGTTCAAAAATTTTGTCTCATACCTGCATCTCACCATCACACTGATACATCGACTGACCTTCCATTGCTGAAGGAAGCACCTAGATAGAATCATCTTGCATGAAGCATCCCTTGACACATTTTAGGTCATTGATCTGACAGGGAACTCCTTATAATATCAAAAGCAGATTAAGGTTAAAAACCAGAGGATGCAAAGAAAATGAATGCTTTTGGAAGAGCCTCTCAAAATATATGAGTCCAAATCATTAATGCACGCTTGCAGTGCTTGGTCAAATGATAAATGATACAACTGACCAAGCCCTTAGGTCAAGAAGAGTGTTTCTTGTCACTCAAGTATTTCCCTGTAGAGCAACTGCAGGAGAGGTGCTGACAGGCTCAGAAGGGAGTCCTGCCCAGTCCTTTGTATGCAGAAATACGTTGACTTTGACATGAGCCCTCAAGTGGGTGGGCTCAAAGTGAGGAACCTAATTGTGTGGAGAGATCTAAAGGCTTCATCATAGTTTTGGCAGACCTCCTCCTTATTTTCCCTGGGGACAAGAAAGAATGCATTAACATTCTCTACAGCTGCCAACAACACTCTCCCTTCTGAACTTTTCACCAGGCAGATTTGCACATTTCTCATTTCCAGATCTTTAAAGAAAAAAAAGGGAAAAGGAAACAGAATAGATTCATTAAATTTGCAGGTGTTCTTCTAAAAGTGAAACCAGAAATTATGTTGTCTCCCCCTTGTTGTCAGTATGAATATTAATCCATCTCACTGCTTTCTGTCTATTCATTCTACTATCTGTGTCTGAGATACTCATCATGATAATAGGAATTGCTAGTTGAAGGAACTATTATGTGGCATTTCCTTCAGAGTTCTATGAATGAAGAACTTTTTAAGGTCAATCTACATAGGCAGACAATCCACTTGGAATCCAGTGTGCTATTTTGGACAGCAGATGAAGACTTCAAAGGAGGAAGTGCTTACTCATGTAAATGTAAGAATACTCAGTTATGGAAAGTTTGAATGTCAGAAGAATTATTTTAGTACTAGTCCTCTATTTTAAAAAGGAATTTGCAATTTTTGAGACCAGTATGCGATAATGCTTAGTGTTAGTCTAGAGTAAGAATGTTCCTAGTTAAATCCAAGTTCAAACTAACTCATTGGGAAACTTTGGGGTAGTAATCCTTTCTCAGTGAATGGAGGAAGCTCCTCATTTCAGCCATCTTATGTTCTAGGAGAAAAGATAGGATAGACGTGAGGATGAAGATGACAATGATTTATATTAGAGAACAATAAAATACACTACCATGGTTTGTGTGGTCCCTGGTGTTCTCTGAACTTGGTTGTTTTCTTGCAGACATTTCATTACCAAACTAGGTAACATCATCATCTATTGGTGCGACCATACCCATGATAAATAATAGAAAAGCAGAAATCTGATCTTCCCAGTTGTTTTTTAAATTGGGAATCAGTTGAAATATGCTACAGCACCAACACTGAAGTCGTGGCTTCCTGATCCTCAGTTAAAGACTCCTTCTCTTATAATATATTGACTATGTATCATTGGCAGGTGTCAAATAGAGAGAAGCTTTATGCTGTGTGACAGAGCCACAGGCCTCAAGGGAGAGGAATTTGTCAACAGCTCTGTTCCAGTTCTTGAGTGACAAATCTACTATTTCATTTTCCTTACCTTCCCCCAGGATTGCAGCCTTGGGAGAGAGTGAAAGGCTGTAGTAACACAAACAGAGATAGCTCTTTCTCTCCCACACTGAACTATATTTATTTGTTAAAGGTTGCCAGCAAACAAGCTCCCACAGAGAAAAATTCCCAAGCCACTGGAAGTATTAGGAACTGCACTTCTACAAATAATCATAGATTTTCTGTGACTGATGAGAGATATTGTCCCTGGGATTCATTCATTATACTGGCTGAACCTAATCGTATTCTCCGCCGAGTTTCCCTCCTACATCTTTACTGATCATTTTTCACTCCAGGGTGAAATTCAAGCCTCTCTGAGCACTAAGACGGATTTTTAATGCATCAAAAAAAAGTCTTTGAAAAAATACTTGTGATTGAGGACAGTTATCATGAGGAATTCCTTTCTGAAAAATGAATTGAAATTTATCATTATCTAGGCATCAATCAAATGTAAACCAACTTTGTTGGATAGTATAGTTTGTTTGGATAGTATATTTGGAGCAAGCTAAATTCTGTGCATTAAAGCATGTCAGAAAATGTCCTCTTAGAATCAACCACATGGTTGTAACACAAGCAGAAAAGAGGGCAGACAGTATAAAAGCAAGTTAGTGCTTTCTTAGTTCGGAAGTCCAATGAAGCCACACGTATATTTATCCAATAATGTTCTGCATTATAGTTTTTAGTTCCATTTAGAGACATGTAAATCACTATATTCTGAATATGTACCTGCAAATAGGTGAATTATCAGGACTATTTCCTTATTTGCAGCATTATAATACCTTAATTTTGCCACTCAAGTGCCATTTTATCAGTGAAACCAAGCTAGTATAAGAAGAACAATAGAAATTGTGACAACACAGAAGGCTTTACCTCAGTCATATTAGCAGTAACTGTTACTTGCAAACAAAACGACAATCCACCTCAGCAATAAAGATTAAGACTTAACTGGGCAAGAATATCACATTGTTGTTCTAACTATGGTTTAATAAGCATTTTCATATCTTGGAGGTTGATGTAAATATCTGTCAGTGTATGGTTAGCCAATGCTCACAAGAGCTTTTATTTAAATAGGATAGTAGCCAAGAGATATCTCAAAAATTACTGCCTAGATTTTTGGCTGATGAATGATGGTCTGCTTCCATTTGTTGCCAGATTTCTTTTCAATGGCCATCAAGACCCTCTACAACATAAAAATAGATGTTAAGACCAGCTGCCTTATTAAACCAAAAGTAAATTCCCTCATTAAACTATCCTTATTTATATAGGAAATGATTGAGTGATGGAAACGCTAATAGGGCCTCCTCCCACTTTACATATCCAAAAGATTTGGTTCCATTTGACATTAATATCAGGGTGTTTATAATAATAAATACGCACTGTTAGTCCATATGGACATGCTCACTCAACAAGTGTTGAATTTAAAAAGAAGTAACTGCCTATTTTCTCCCATTATACAAATAAAGGGCCATGCACACTATACAAAGAAGTGATTCAACGTAATTCAGCAATTATTTTTAATGTGTTGGACTGCTGGTTTACTTCTTATGTTATTTCAGACAGTGTGACTTTACGAGTAATTTAACCATGTTTTCTCAGAGTAAAAAAAAATTTTTTTTATTTGTTTATTCTGGAGACAAATTTCAGCAATTTGACACAATTTTGTTCGATTAAATAATGGCTTTCTTCCTGATTTATGGACAATTTCAGGCTTCCATCATAACACGAAAAAGGTGAATGGCTGTCAGCCATGTGCTTGTTATGTGATGGGCAGACTGTCAGGCCAAAGTTATATGGTAACAGTGGGAAGCTGTGGGCTTCCAATTGTTGATGGAGTCCAGCTCCCATCAGCCATCTCTAGCATAGCCTAATGTCTTTGATAAGAGGGAACTGTGCTCTAACTATATTTGGAGAAGTAAATTTCCCTCCTCTCATTGGTAACTAATGAACTTCATAGTGAAATGGTCAGGTGACAAGGTAAATAACTGAAGAAGTTGTGGGAAGCAAAGATCAACTACAGGCCATTTGCCATTGTTTTAAACTATTAGCATCAATTTTAATCATCTGTTATTGTGCTGGGGTAAAGTAATGTCTATTAGAGAATCTTTAACATATTAATTTCTCCCAAGGATAAATGTGCTCTCTGTCTCGCATCCAATGTGACATTTAAATATCTGGAGGACAATGGATGGATAGATGGATGAATGGATAGTCAGATGACAGGCAGGCAGGCAAACTATAGGTAATTCTGAGAATTATCAATAAGTATCTCATCTCTGGCTATTCCCCTAAATGTATAGTCATCCTGAACAGTGACCATTTATATTCTTATGTTCTATGACTTTATATAATTCCATTTTATAGTTGTCCAAGTCAGCAGCATCTCATTATCTTTTATATAATACATTCCACTTTTTAATTACACACTATTTGAAGGAATAACCGGGTCTTTTTATGACTCTGAAAGGCCTCAAGACAGAATATGCATTTCAATATTCATACATAATATTAGATTCAGTATGAGAAAATAAAGATTAAAGATGTTTTAAATAAATCTCTAAGTATAACTAAATGTATGAGACAATGTAGTGTATGCAATATTGAGTTTCCTAATTTTAGATTTAATATAAATACAGTAATCTTAACCTGCAATTTACAGAGAACATTCTTCTATTTGAGTGATAATCAGATGCTAATACTCTATTTGTAAGCATCCTCTACCCACAAGCTCGTCATTTCAAATTCAGCTTCAATATATCAAGCCATAATAAGGATGATGTTGACAATTATCTGTGATAGACAAGCAACCTGAGCTGAATAGGTCACCAATTCAAGGTTTTTCCCTACACATTTCCATTTAAATGGTACAAATTCTTTACATTTCTTAGCATTTATGGTTACATGCATCGGCACAGGCACATTTGATGTAATCCTGTGATCCTTTTGTCTTCAGTTTGAGACAATGCATAGTAGCCACACTCAAATTATTAATTTTTTACAGGAAAAATAAATCTGGTTGGCAGATTTACTTTGGGTACGATAAGTGGCATGATAACATGTGGAAGCATTCACGTAACATTACAAACTCAAAGATACTGAAGTTTAAAGAAAAGCTTCTTCATTTGCTCAGCCAATGGATTAGGTCATTTTTAGTGAACCTGCCAACAACCTGCCTCACCTTTTGCCTCACCATGCCAGATATAGAAACCTTGTCAGTGGTTCCCCCTTTTACCACCAATCACTTGTAACAACTATTTCTGTTTTTTAAACTGTGAATATTCAATTCAGATGCTTATTTAATGTGATACCTAGTTTTGCCCTTGGGGAAAAGAAAATCAGCTTTGCAAAATGCAGTTACATATTTAACTTTCAAATTAACTTGGCCTTTCCTGTCAGGGCCAGGGGGATCTGAATATCAATGTAGCATTGCCATCTAGTGGCCTTTTCCTCCTAAAGTGTGGCTTTGAAGGTAACTGTCATTTAATGATGGAAACGCATTATTGTAGGTAGGAGGAGATATCTAGTAGCAGATTTTTCTGACTAACAAATTTTATTAAAAGATATAACCATTTATCAACTCACCTCATCAGATGCAGAGTGGCTAAACTGGGACGCAGCGAGAAGAAGGCAAACACAGATGCTATATTGTGTTAATCATTTCACAAGTATAATGTATTAAAATTTTATTGTGCTTGTTGAAACTTTCTGAGATTGCCTGAAACCTTTTAATATTCAACAATCTCTCTCTCAATTGTGCTGTTAAAGTCTCATTTTTCTAAAATGGTCCTTTTGAAGTCTTGAAAGGTTGAAATATCCTAATCTTACTTTGACCTTGTTTTGAATGCTGATGTAACAAACAACTATTTGATTCTCACCAACAGCAACATCAGAGGACCCAAAAATTTCACACACAAGATTAGAGACCCCTTCAGATGCTTTTCTTTTGTTGTGTGTTTTGTAGAGAACCGGTATAATATATTCCAGGTGCTGGACTAGTAGTAGTTAGACTCAGGTTCTAGTGTTCCTTTAGGTATGGAACTGGTCAGGTAACTATGAGTCAATCACTCTCTCTCTCAGCTGTAGGCTGAATTTACTTAGTGGCCAGGGATTGGGAATGACAACTCCATTAATAAGCACTGTGAACACTAAGCAGAAAATAACATGTATGCAAGGGGCTTATATCACTTCCCTTTGGTTGTTAAGCAAATTACCATGGTCATTAAGTGAAACATCACATGACTCCAACTTACTATTTTATTTCCACATTCTCCATTAATTTTATTGATCACTAGCTGGTTGCAAATGGCAATTATGTGACCACAATTCTGTGACAGTTGCAAATGCAAAGATTGATGATGAAACTGCTCTTTTGCAAATGTAGTATCTTAAGTCACTAAACAAGGCAGGCAATAGCAATAGCACTTAGACTAATATACCACAGCATTCTCTAAGTGAATTGCAGAGACATCATATTGCCCCAACAATCTGGGTCCTTATTTTATGGCCCTCAGAAGGATGGAAAGCTGAGTCAACCTTGAGTCGGTGAAAAATGGCAGTGAGCTGAATTAGCCTGCAATATTGCATTCTAACTGCTGTGCCTCCACGGCAGTAACCAAGGACTACCTATATCTACAAGCTACATTCAGCCGGTATGATATATTACAGCCCATAAACATAAGTGAAGAGTCTTCATCTCTTAGTGAATTGATTTGGAATAAAAGTATATTATTAATAATATATAGTAATAATTGTAATGACTGTGGCAATGAAATTTCCTTAGTGTGTTTAAAAGCAGAAGTCATTGTTTATAAGTTAATAAATAGTTTAGCGGTTAAAGACACTGAGCTTGTCAGATGGACAGCCAAGGTTCAAGACCCGAGTGCTGCGCAACAGAGTGAGCTCCCAATTCCTTGTCCCAGCTCCTAACCACCTAGCGGTTCAAAAGTATGCAAATGCGAGTAGATAAATAGGTACCACTTCAGTGGGAAGGTAACAAGGTTCCAGGCATCTCAGCATATAATCATACTGGCCAAGTGACCATGGAAATGTATTCAGACAATGCTAGTTCCCTTGCCTAAGAAATGGAGTTGAGCATCTCCCTGTAGAGTTGGACACAACTGGACAGAGAAAAGCTTTACATTTAACATATTAATAATTTGAATTACATGAAAATGTAAGCCTTTCCTGGTTATCCACTCCAATATTGGCAATAGTTTTGCCAATCTTGGAGATAAAATGCAAGATCAATATGATCATTGGTACAATCCCAAAAAATTCTTATTACTTTATAGATACAAACTTTCTTACATACTAGACAAGAGAGATTGTCATAGATATTAATGAATCAAGGAAATATTTGTTCTAGAGATTTCCAGCCACTGCTATTTTTGCATCCTGGTGGACTTGAACCACGAGACAAGTTTTAAAGTCTATTGTGGTTCATGAGGATTTGGAGACAGACTTTTCATATGTATTCCTGGAATAAAATCCTGGCTCCATTAGAGTTAGTGGCAAAAGTCCCATGGTTTTCAACACAAAGCTGCATTTCTTCTGCCCTTCTGCTTCTTCCAAACCCTGTGATGGTTTATCTTAACATGTACTAGTTTCTCATTTAATTTTTTATTGAAACCGAGATCATTTCATTTGCCTGCTATGGAAAAATAACAGCAGCGAAGTTATAAAATATATTGTATCATATTTTATAATGCTGAGCAGAGGTTGATGTGGTCAAGTCATGTAGCTTAAAAATACAGTATTGAGGCCAAGGCTAAATGGGTGGCCTTGCACGAAATCCTAGATTTCTCTATGTTATTTAGTTTTCCTTTTATAGAAGGTAGAAAGGAGGATTGATTAATTTAATAATTTATAAAATAGGATTTCTCCAAGACACTGACATTGGCCAAATCAAAAGTTTGGACATCATCTAGTTGTCATCTATTTTGTTGTTTAACCTCATCACACTCTCAATCTCCCACAAAGCAAAGTGAGGGTGGGGAGCAGAAAAAAAACAGGCCTAACCACTGTGATGACTGACCATGTACCTTTGCAACTCTCAGAGGCTATACATTTTTTGGCGGCTATGGGTTAAACCCAGAAGGTGAGATAGAATTCCAGAAGGCATTGGCAGGTAGTTCTATATTAATTTTTTAAAATACAGATATATTGTTTTATCTATTCACTAGGAGTCAAGCTTGATTCCAGAAAGACTTTATTTTTCCAGCATAGTTTTCAAGGAGGTGATATGTAAGAATGAAGGAAGATGAAAATTAAGATTGAAGAGGCCAGTTTGAGAAGAAAAGCATTTATAGTCATATGTTTTCTTTTTTGTTCATTCATTCTCTCTCTACACACACACACATATGTTCTATTGTATGCTATTCTGAACCAGAATGCTGCATAGATTATTTCTATCTGCTGGAGACAGAAGATATAACAACAACAGCTTCCTTCCTACCTTCCTCACTCTCCAGTTTTATCCAATATTTTCATTAGAATTCCTCCATGCACCTATGGTAAACATGGGAGGGAGAGGGGCTGAAAGTGATTGTAACAACCTCTACAGTATTTTTTTTTAAAAAGAGTATACTATAGCAGCTGAGTTTGCCGACCCAATGGACTATCAGATTCCAGAACTGTATTAAATAAACTGGCCCTAATGGCAGATAACTGCAACAACAATCATGGCTCATGAATGAATTTCTCCACAACAAGGACAGTTAGGTTTTGCAAACAATCACCAAGGATCATTTTACTTACCTTCCTCCTCCTTTCTGGCTAATGCAGCAATTCTATGGCAAAAAAAACGCCAATCTTCTTTGACATCTTCTTTCATATTTATTATGTGCATATTTATCTGATCTACCCATTCTGCTAATGAGGGCTTGTTACTAGGGCTATTATTGTAGTACATTTTCTGCCCGTCAAAGCTGGCTTGTGATCAGAATATATTTAAGAGAACAGTCATCCAAAATCCAGGTGAAGAAACTTCTGTTTTAAAGCCTGCTGACTATGGCACTGCTATAAAGACCATTAAGTCTATGGATAGTTACTGCCCAACTCTTCTTTCTGATGCATACTTATTTTTTAGTAATATATTTCTCATGTTTATTTTAAAGTAAAGTCTTCATTTTCTGGTGACGTTTCCCCCATTTTGCAAAATAACTGCCAACATATGTTCCTACAAGACACAGAGCACACACAGAAATTAAAACCACCAAAGTCTGGATCCAACTTTATAACAAGTTGCCAAAATTCTCCAGCTTCTCTAAAACTGCTTAAGAAAGAGCTAAAAGTGGAAATAGATTAGTACTGTTTATTCAGCTTTTCAATCTCCTTAGTACTTAAAGCTACTGCTGAAACAAAATGTCTATGAAGTTTCATTACTCAAAAAGCATTATTGGTTGATTGATTCCATATTACATTATGGAGACTTTATAGCCCTTTTCATGCTAATTTCAAAATTCTTGGAAAATACTCAGATTTTAACAGGAAACCCAGCACTGAGCCGACAGTGAATCTCTCAATTTCTCTAAAAAGGAGGCAGCTTTCTCTTATATGATCCACATATAAACTGCTAACCCTAGAAATTACATTGTTGTGCCCATTGTTCTCTTCAATTCTTGGAAAGACTTTGAGCCCCTAATATTGGTAATTGTTTTAATCCAATATTGACTAAATTTCAGGTTTGGCCTACATGTTTCTAATATTAATCCTCTATTATGTAAAATTATGAAAGTAATCTTATCAAGTGGTGATTAAAAAGTAACGAAAGGGCTAAAAATGAATATTAGAAATGATGAATTGATAGGTGCAAACTTTTATGAGTGCATATGAAACTAAGACTCAATAGATTAGTGAAAAGTGCATATTACACACCAATGAATGATAATAATGAAAAAACATACGAAATTAGTTTGCTGAAAATTGTGCAACATTTTGAATGAACGTCAAAGGAAAAAATAAGTCTGATAGGTGACATGGATGGGTGGAAACAAGAGGGTACAGGATTTCCCTCTCCAATTGATTGAGTCATTCAGAGAGTCAATAATGAATGAGAATTATGAATATTTCATGAGTAGCTGGTTAGAAGAAATACAGTTGGTTTCTGGTTTAAACAGAAGTCTATTCATATATACACATGGCAAAATAATTAATATAAACCTTAGAACCTGATTGATTTGATTACTTGCAATGAAAGATTAAGATAATTAGTGAAGGATACTCAAAGTTTCTGAATGAGGTTGTGCTTTTTTAAATAATGCCAACAGTGATTCTTGGAGGGAAATAGATATGAAAATGAAGGGGAAAGGGAAAAAATAAGTGAACTGTAAGAATAGAAAGTGTGACTGTGCTATATGAGAAAATATTTGAAAATATTCTATAATTTCCAAAAGAATGGAAGGATGTACAAAAGAAAATTTCCTTCTCACCCTTATGAATGATATGTGACTTCCTCAATTTCGGGTCTTATACCAGAGGCCTCGGAATTTCAGGTTCAACTCCTACGTAGATTCTTAGCTATTCCTAGCACTGCACTTTTATGGACAGAGAGCTCTGATGTCTATGGAGATTCTCAGTCATCCAGGTCATGGTTGTCCCAAAGGTGCTTTTTCAAGAAGCAACTGGACTTTCTGGTTTATCTTTAAAGATGTTTTGCTTCTCATTCAAGAAGTTTCTTCTCAGCTGAAGAAGCTTCTTGGATGAGAAGCGAAACATCTTCAAAGGAAAACCAGACAGTCCAGTGGCTTCTTGAAAAAGCACCTTTGGGAGAGAGTTCTGATGGTTTTCCCGGGATCTGTTGGAATCACTCTCCCAGCTTAGGATCCAGAGCCCTAAGTGCTGCTAACAATAATGGGACCACTTTAGCCTTAACTAGTCAGCACAAACATATTGCGACTAACTCTGTCAGAGAAGCCAAAGGGCTGAAGCCCATCAAAACCTTTCAAAGTGCA
This sequence comes from Pseudoxenodon macrops, assembly GCA_032467955.1. Taxonomy (NCBI): domain Eukaryota; kingdom Metazoa; phylum Chordata; class Lepidosauria; order Squamata; family Pseudoxenodontidae; genus Pseudoxenodon; species Pseudoxenodon macrops. The sequence goes on from JANHFT010003833.1 coordinate 93,596, forward strand.
TATTTACCGCTTTTCTAATTCCTTCTCCACTAAGCTTAGGGTAGCCCAAAACACATATCAATAAAATAATTATGCTAAACAGCAGAAAAGAAAGAAATTGTTCAGAGCAGAGGGATGAAAGAAAAATGATTCAAAAGAAGAAAAAGAGCACTATTTTTCTCTCCTCCCCACCCCACCCCACAAAATGCATACATGCACACGCGCGCGCACACACACACACATACACTCCAAGGAAATTAGCTTCTTAATCATAAACAGGGAGGCCTGAAGCAAGGAACTGAAATGAAGAGCAAGGGAGGTGACCTTTCCGTAGTCCTCTCCTTTGATACATGCGCCAGGCAGAACCAATCAATGACGACAGTTTCAACTATATAAACACCTAAGGGCTAGATGTCATATTTGACATGGTCCGGTCTTCTCCTAGACACAGAACAGGGACAGAAAGGCTGTTTCATACATCTAGGAACACGCTATGCAATTAAAATGAAAATATTTGCTTATCAGTTATGGCACTGTAATGTCAAACACACAGTGGCTGCTTGATGTTTTACTTTTACCTCCCAGTAACACGAAAATTAGCCAGTTTTGTTTAGTTGTCTTCTGAATGTATCAATGTGAAAGGTTAGGCTTAAGTGAAAGAGAAGATAAGCTGCCTGACAAGTCCAAGAGAGCTGAGGAAAGATCTTCATGTCCTACTTGTTTAGACAATGCCAGCAGTGCTGGTTTAGGCAAATGCTATTAGTGGAACATTCACTACTGGCTTAAAATATCCAAACCGCCCAGAGTCTCTTTAAGAGTGAGATGGACAGTCAATAAATTTGATAAATAAATAAAAATGAGCAGACTATTCATTGAAAAATGAAACTAACACCATATAAGTGATCTTTACAACTAAATCAGCAAAATAACAATAAACTATTAATTCACATTCTTTTTTACTTGAGTTACTTTAGTTCAAGGAGGAAATAATGAAGAACAACATGTGAGAGATCGGGAAAACTATTAATATGCCAAATAAGATGACAAATCCAGATGTATCACCAAAACAGAACAAAACAAAACAGAATATGCCAAGTCCAGATTCCTTCAGTAACATGCTATATTTCCTTCAAATATTGTTGAACGTACCTTAATTTGGAGATCAGCATATTTTCAGTTACATTGGTATTATTGTATAGTCTCATATGATTGCTGGGCTGTCATCAGTTGCCAGAATAGTAGAATCTTCTGACGTAAGATGGTATTTTGTATGGAAAGATGAGGCCGATCACTTGCTTGCCGAATTCTTACTCTTCTTGACAGAAAGTTGAGTCTTGTCCTCTGGCTAGGAGAGACAATCATTACCTTTTTCAAAGATGTGTCCCTGAATGTTAAAAAAGGAAGTCATCAAGACCTTGGTTTTTAAAAGGTGTTCTCTTGACCCAGAAAATATAATTATAAGACAAACTCTAACCCTAATCGCAGTGGTGGGATTCAGCCAGTTCACACCATTTTGGGAGAACCGGTTGTTAAATTTCTGAGCAGTTTGGTGAACTGGTTGTTGGAAAAAATTATTAGGGCAAAGAAATGGTTGTTAAATTATTTGAATCCCACCACTGCCTAATCCTAACCCTAACCCTTTCCTGCAGGGGTGGGTTCTAACTTACCTTGCTGCCGGTTCACTGCCTCCCACGCCACGTGGTAGAAAAAAAATGCCAAATAATTCGCAAAAATATATTTTTTAAATATGGCGGCATCCACGGACCAGAACTAGCTCTGTGACATCACCAGTGGCTTACTATATACTTGGTAGAACCAGTCCAAACCGGTAGTAACCCACCTCTGCTTTCCTGGGTAAAATGACTGAAGAAAAAGATGATTTTGCAGCTCCAGATGCACCTGGATGAAACTGATTTTCTGGACTCATTTCAATCAGGGTTTTCTCCAATGATTTCCCAGGAACTGAGCTCTGAGATACGCTGATCATTGTTAAATGGGGTGGGGGTGGGGTCTTAAAAGCAAAGTCATGTTTTAAAAATTATAATGTTTTATTGATTCTAAATAAAAGCAAATCTTGAAAACATGTTCCACAATTTACTTGGCCTTGGAATCCATACTGTAAAATGCCAGCATGTGTCCCTGTCACCCTTGACCTAAGACATGACACCAGTATTCATTTCCATGATATTCATAAGGGAAATTAAATCTAGAAAATACCATTTAAAAGCTGTAGCATTATTAAGCTCTCCCTTAAGACACAGCTCCTCCTGCCTACACATGAACTATTGAACTCATTTTAAATTTATGGGAAGATGATTGCATAAATCCACTCCCAAAATGCTTATAAAATTGGGCTCACCTGTTAGGCTGAGCATATTAAGAAGCTGCATATGATAACTTATGCTTATAAACTTTGGCTTTGCCAATTTGCATTGAGATTTGCACATGGAGAAACCATTGCTGGTTTAACGATATAGCCTGGTATTGTTGAAATATATTTTGTTATCACTCCCAAAGTGATCAAATGTAAATAAGGTTGTGTGAAAAGGGCATAACACAGCAGGAATGTTCTCCTGCAAAATGAACAGTACAATTGTGTTTTTTGACAGTTTCCTCTATTTTTAGCAAGGGTTGTTTTGCAAGAGACATTGTTAGCAGAATGTCAGCCCAATTTTTTTTCCCCTAGCAGTATTAAAAGCCCAGGCTTATTCATTTAAAAGCCAGAAAGTAGAGATGAATTCATAATAAATGCCCAGTGTCCATTGGTCCCATTCATCTTGGGAGCTTCTTTCCAAATGTTAATTATAATTTCATTGACTTCCAACAATAACCAACATTGTACTCATTGGCATCATAAGCTCCTGCCCATTTATTGGGTGGAGAATAGCCCTCAATATCTATACCAACTGGGTGTGGTGTCAACAAAGGGTCAGGTATCATTAATAAACTGATAATGCTCAGCTGCATATCTCAGTCCCAAATTAACCAAGTGAGATTGTTTGAGAATTCCATCAGCAAAGTGTCTCATCAGTTCCCTCGGTATTTTTGCAAAACTGTTTTAGTGTATAAAGCCCATTTGACAAACCTGAAGATCAGTTTTAAAGTACCAAAAACATGCTTCCTTTTAGCTCTCATCATCTCATCATTCCCATCAAAGAAAAATCTTATTTAATTGTAGATAGAAACAATCTCGTGATGACAGAATACTCAAATCCATTTCAGTCCAGCAGTTGAGAGACTGATTCCATTTCTTGCACAAAGTTACCAGACTGGAAGCTCTCTTTCCTATACCAAATAACATTGGTGAATGTGAACAAATGAGATAGTAAATTTCAATTTACTTTACTTCTAATTATATTTTTATTTCTTCTCCCTTTTGCTGTCATTTCTTTATGAAATTAAAGTCTCCACAGTTCTCCATTATCAACTTTAGTTCACAGTGTTCCTGGTGAGCATATTAGTCTGAGAGCAGAAGTTTAACCATTAGCAATGTTTTCAAATCCATTTCATTAATAGGTTAAGCCATTTCATCACAGCTGAAAGTACCATTATATTTTTTTGAAACAATTGAGGAAAATTCATGCAATTTTCTAGTATAGGCATTTTCCGTGCAATTTTTTTTAATCTGTATTTTAATATGCTCTTTCTCTTTCCCCAAGGAATTTTACTCATGGCCATAACAGGCTTTTCTGATGAGAAAAGAATTGATTCATTATAATCATTCTGTGTTTTGTAAATTATTTGTGTCAGTTTAGCCAACATTTTAGTGGTTCACCTTCTCCTCCTTTTCAGTGAACTAGGCCAGAATAATTTTCTACAAGCATGTTGTGGCCTACAATATTGTCAAACTTAGATTTGTTCATATTTGTGTGCATGTGTCCTGAGTTTAGGAGTTACTAATTATACCAAATGGTATGGTTGGTCTTCAATTTTTAGGAGCACCACAAGCTAGGTCCTCATTTCCTACTCTTGCTGTTATGTTTAAAGAAAGAAAAAAAATTCCAGTGAGACTGGAACCAAAATAAGCATATTTTTTAAGCATCTTCTGCTTTTTCTTGACATTCCAATTGCTCTCAGGTTACATATTTATTCCTTTAAAAAATGAAGGAAGATGCTATACATATGAATATCTGCTTAGAATACCGGTCTTTACACTTTGGAAAAATAGTAACAAAAATCAATACAGAACCAATTTGGCATTGTAGACAAAAGTGTTGGAAGTAAAAGTTTGGGAAGGTGGGCTTGTTCATTTTCTGAATCAATCACGACCTCTTGCACTAACCCATCTTATCCTTATCCTGCTATAAGGATAAGATGAAGAATGAACTGATCCAGTGGTACAAACACACACACATTACTTTGATCTTTCCATTCTTCTGTACCACATGGCTGAAGCGTCAAATTCTTCTTTCCAAAAAGAAAGTCCCCCATAAAACCTTATGGGATGCTTGTAAGGTCACTTGCACATCGCCTATGTTTCAATTGCTCAATACCTGAGAAGCACTTTGCTGCCAATGCCTGATCATCTTCACATCTACTAATATTGAAATGTAGAGAACATACCTGTAGTAGATGAGGTAGGTGAAAGGAGTTGGGAGGCAGACAATGGGCAACAGACTACCAACTAGTTCTGCAGGATAAAAGCCAGCTCTGCTGGAATTAAAACATACTGTGTTTTCCTCCAAAATATGACCTACCCCAAAAGTAAGGCCTCTCCTGAATTTTTTGGGGGTGGGCCTAATATAAGCCCTGCCCCAAAAATAAGCGCTGATGAAGTGGGCTGGTGTTACCAGCCCAGGAGGCAACCCTTCCCTTCCCGGTCACCTTGTCCCCTTAACTGCGGCCTGCAGATCAGCTGAGAGAGAAAGAGAAAGAGAAACGACAGAGGGGAATAACAAGAATTGCAGGCAACACTGTTTGAAAGGGTTTCCTCTCCTCCATTTCTCTCTCTCTCTCTCACACACACACACACACACACACATTTGATGAGAAATGGCGGAGGGCAACCAGGTAAGAGGACTATCCCTCCCCTACCTCCAGCTCGGCACCTACTCAGGGTGGCACCCCAAGGCCCGGCTTCTGTGTGGGTGACCCTGGAAAATCCCCCTCCCGATTTTACTGACGATCCTTCAGCGTTGTAATCCTGGGATATGCTGAAGGCTCAGGATGGA
>JANHFT010003835.1:47313-58235 GCA_032467955.1 Pseudoxenodon macrops
TGCAGTCTTAGTAAGTAGTTTGACAGTGGTGAGGGAATTATTTGTTTAGCAGAGTGATGGCGTTAGGGAAAAAACTGGTCTTGTGTCTAGTTGTTTTGGTGTGCAATGCTCTATAGCGTCAGGATTCAGTAAAGAGAAAACATTCCATTAGTGCTCTCTTCATCCCATTAACAGATCTGTGCATATAAACTGGCCACAGAACATACAATTCTGTAGCTTTAAAAACAGATACACTTGCTGTATTAGTAATTATTGGGGCTGCTTGTTGAAAGAACGCATAATAGGTTTTATGATTTGATTTTTTAGGATTAATATTTCATGGGACTAAAAAGACATTCAAGAGGGGGGGAAAGGAAGTACTGTTTCTACAATGCAGTAATCTTTTGTGAATGAATTACCATGAGAGTGAAGATGACCTTATTAAGAAAGAACTTAGACAAACTCTGAACATCCTCAGAGCAAATCAGATGATCTCAGATGGAGGACTTGATGTCTCATTGGATCACTTGGCACATATGATGTTGCATTAGGGTATCTTTACCTTTGCAGTGTTGACACAGGTTAGCCCAGATATTCCAGAATTGAAAGAGGCATTTTTAAAATCTCTATTAGGATCAGAGGTGTGTTTCAGCAGGTTCTGACCAGTTCTGGAGAACCGGTAGTGGAAATTTGCGTAGTTCGGTGAATGGTAAATACCACTTCTGACTGGCCCTGCCCCCATCTATTTTCTGCCTCCGGAGTCCCAGCTGATACAGAGGAAATGGGGATTTTGCAGTATCCTTCCCCTGCCACGCCCACCAAGCCACGCCCACCACATCACGCCCACTAAGCCATGCCCACAGAACTGGTAGTAAAAAAAATTGAATGCCACCAGTGCTCTGGATGTGCCAAAGACCGGGTTTGAAGTTTGTGGTATCCCACTTTTTCTTTAGGAATTCAAATTGGCCTACAAAGCTCCAAATTCCCCCTACAGTCATATGATGTTCACTAAGGTAAGAAACAGTGACTTCTCCCTGTGCATTTCCATAGCTGACTTTGAATGTGAATTTAGAACTCCTAGGTTCCAGTTATGCCACATTACCTTTAATGGCTTGACAGTATGTGGAAATGCAGTTTGTAAAAACAGGTCTATCTTAAAGGAATGCAGAATCCTTAACCAGATATCCATAAGTGGCTTTCAGGATTTTTACGAGAGTGGTTTCAATCTACTAGCATACCTGTAGCAGTGACTTGAACCTCTCTTGTTCAAGTATATGTTCGTTTGAACACTTCTGGGGTTGTGGGGGTTCCAGGCTTTAAAATAGGAAACCCATCTAGAAGTGCTTAAAATCCCCCTCGTAGTTCCTATGAAATGAGCCTAAGCTGAAGAAAATCACTTAGCCATAGTAAGCTCTATTCTAAATAACCCTCTTTGTATTTTGCAGTCCTTTTTGTTAGCTTTATCCAGTCTCCTCAATGAAACTCATTCCGGTATATTCAGCTAGCATCGATCTCCTGTCATGTACACATTCTTCCCCATCTTTCCTGAAAATGCACTTTTGAGTTTCAGTTTCCCATTATTTCTGAGTTGATCACTTTATTCACACTACCAAATCTTCCCTATACAACTACGGGTGACAACATCTTCACTCCTTTATACGTCAGCAAAAATGAAGTGCAACATTAAAACAATTACTGTATTTCTTCCTTTTTCTGTGCCTCTTATTTTTCCTCCATCAAATGTTACATAACTTTTTGTTTTTTAGTTTATTATTTATTTTATACTTACCTTTTTCCATTTTCCCCCAAAGAATTATTTCAACTTGATCAAGTATAACAAATGAAAACTCATCATTAAAAAAAAAAAGAATTGGCTTTAAGGATAAGAAGCTATTAGCAAATGACTCTGGATGTGAAAATAAAAGAGTGATTTCTAATAAATTGGTTGGAGAAGGAAAAATTACAAATCTCAACAGAGATTGAGTGACCCAACTAGATTAAAAAATAATGAAGAGGTTGCATATTAGTAAAAGGTCTAAACAAAACTGCAGTCCTTTATGCAAACTTTAACTGTGAATTACCGTAAATCCTACTAAAGTTACCGCCTGTTGAGATATCATTCAGGTTGCACATGAATAAAGCTGTTATTGGGAAAACTTTATAACCTCCCAATGTGAACAAACCTTTAATTAAAAAAACCATTTATTGAAATTTCTGTGTATGTAGCTCCAAGAGGTAACTGGACTTTCTTTGTTTTTCTTTCGCATCCAAGAAGCTTCCTCAGTTTTTGGATGAGAAGCTTCTTGGATGAGAAGCAAAACGTCTTCCAGGAAAAACAAAGGAAGTCCAGTTGCCTCTTGAAAAAGACCTTTGGGACAACCATGACCTGATGACTGAGAATCTCAATGTTTGTAGCTCTTTACACCTCATATCTTTGCCTTATTTAATGCAATCAGAGGTGGGATTCAGCAGGTTCTGTTTAGCCAGCTAATCCCAGCACTGGCTGGCCCTGCCCTTGCCCATTTTTTGGCCCTTTTCAAGCCTTTTTTGGATTGTTTTCAGGACGTTTTTCAGGCCATTTTGGATATTTAGTAGTAGTATGGAGAGGTAAATTGTACCTTGTTCAAGTGTTTGAGAAGAGTGGCCAGGAGGCGGGCTGGGTGTGATGAGTGACATCAAATTGGCCATGCCCGCCCAGTCACATGGCCACCCAGCCACGCCTAACGAGCCAGTGATTAGGTTGTTAAATTATTTAAACCCCACCATTGAATGCAACTAAACGAACAATAGTTATAATGATACTAGAATGCCCTATACTAGATAACCAGTGAGATAATATGGAAGAGATGAGGAAGTAAGTGCAAAGTCCTTGAGGGAGATGGGCGGTCTAGAAATACGAAACATCAATAAAATTAAGTAAGTAAATACTGCAGTGCTGGTGTTTATGGGGTAGCTGAATTAACACCCAGAGAATGTTTTAAGACTTCGTATGGCAAAAAGGCAAACAGCGACTTTGATGCCACAAAGAAATGCATATCGTAGGCATGTGGAATGTCAGGATCATGAGCCAAGGTGAACTTGACGTTGTCAGAGTGGAAATGTCAAGACTGAAAAATGACATTTCGGGAATCGGTGAACTGAAGTGAACCGGAACGTGTCACTTCTCATCAGAGCAGCATCCTATTTTCTACCGCAGACAAGAAAACCATAAAAGAAAGAGGGTCGCCATTATTAAGAAAAGGCGTCCAAATTAATGCTTAGATAAAGTCCAAAAATTGAACGGAATGATCTCGGTCTGAGTCCAATACCCAGCTAATCGGCATTATAACAATCTATGTCTATCTTCCAACTGCAGATACAGAGAAATCAAAAACTGAAACAACAGATTTACACACAACAACAACAACAACAACAACAAAACACTGGAATGTTTTGCTGAAGTTATAGTGAAGTAGCATTGGAATGGGAAATTTTTTGCCACGGTGTATGAAACAAAGCAGGGAGATGACAAATATCCTGCCAAGAAAATTAAATGGTGTTAGCAAACACTTCCAATAACTTGAAAGATGAGACTGCAGATAGCTAAGGCCAAAATCAAACTGGCTACATACTATACAAAGATAGAGAATTACTCGATCAGCAAAAATAGGATTTGGGGCTGACGTAGCTCAGATAATGAACCCCTTCTTAGAAAATTAAAGAGACTAGAAAACGTATTAGAAAACTAAAGAGAATAGAACATTAAGACCAACAAGATATAGTCTTAGCAATGTTCCATAAATGATGAAGGTAGAGAGTAAATGTAATGATTATGTTTGATAAACGAAGTATGTGGATAACCCAGGATGAAATGGTATCGTCCCACTGAAACAACAATAGTAAGGATAATGAACTTTTTTTTTTCAAAGATGGACAAATTAAATGTTAGAAAGGCAGAGATTTACTGGAGAAGTAATATGTCTACACTGAGAGGCTCAGGACTGATACTACAGTAACCACACAGGACCTAGAATAACTGAGTTGGAAGGGACATTGGAGTCTTCTAGTCCAACCCCCTGCTCAGGAAGGAAACCTTAAACAATTTCAGACAAATGATTGTCCAATATCTTCTTAAAAGCTTCCAGTGTTGGGCACATTCGCAACTTCTGGAGGCAAGTTCTTCCACTGATTAATTGTTCCAACTGTCAGGAAATTTCTCCTTAATTTTAGGTTGCTTCTCTCCTTAATTAGTTTCCATCCATTGCTTCTTGTCCTGTCCCTGCCCTGCCCATTCCAATTACAAGTAGTTCCCAACTTACAAGAGTTCATTTAGTGATCCTCCAAAGTAACATCGTCACAGAAAAAAGCGACTTATGACCATTTTTCACACTTACAACCATTGCATTATCCCCATGGTCACGTGATCAAAATTCAGGCAGTTGGCAGCTGACTCACATTTATGACAGTTGAAGTATCCGGGGATCATGTGATCACCTTTTGCAACCTTCTGACAAGCAATGTCAATCGGTAAACCAGATTCACCTAACAACCATGTAACTAATTTAAAACAACTGAATTGAACTGAAGTTTGTAAAATAGGGCAAAACTCATGTAACAAATCTCTTGCTTAGCAACATAAATTTTCGGCTCAATTGTGATCATAAGCCAAGCACTACCTGTATTCTTCCCTTCTCCCATGTATTATTTGCTTTGAAAATAACACAAGGGGGTGAAAACTGGTCTAAATAATCTATTTCATTTCTGCCTAACTTAATTTAGAGTAAGGCTTTCAAGAGTTAAGTTGGGCATAAGTTAAATGAATAGATTAGAATTACAAATATGGGAGTCTTATATAGGGTCCTTGAGTTCACAAAATGGAGAACAAACTATTTAATGTGAAAGACGGGAAATATATTGAAGTTTAAAGGAAATAATAGCCTTAGTTGCATTTAATTGGCTTAATTTAATTTAATTATACATTCAATCCAATTTACCTCACAGATACTTGTGGGAACAAAATGGCAGGAAGCCTTCAGAGAAAAAGGGAGGTTATAGATCACAGTGAATAAAACGATGTATATGAATTTCATGTTCTATGTGCACAAGTGTAAGGCATGTACTGTACATTAAAAAAAAACCTTTGGAATATATCTTAGTTGCTGTGAGTGCGGTTGTTTTGTATCGCCAAATCGTAGAAAACAAGAAGGCAGTTTGTTTTTAAACGATATTGAATATTCTGAACCCAAAACAAAATGAGTATTTTTGTTTTGTTTTCAGGCTCAAAAGGCAATTCTCAAGTTCCTTCGAGTCCTCTTCCAATGGAACACAGCTTGCTCAGAATTTTCTGGTGTAGCTCAAAGCAAATTATTTCCCAAATTGGACACACTCTGAAAACTTTGCATGGATTATAATAAGCATGTTCCTTTGTGTCCATGACCTGTGTGATACTTTGGGACCCAGAATAGTGTACATCGATGAACAGCCCTTGAATATTTATTTATTTAGATCCCATCTGTATTATTTTTATAAATAACTGCAGGCGGTGAACATACTGTACCTAATTTTCCATCCTCTTCCTATTTTCCCCCACAACTGCCCAGAGAGGTGGTTTCAGCTGAGAAAGAAAAACAGGCGCAAAGTCACCCATCTGGCTTCCATATTTAAGGCAGGCCTAGAATTCATGAACTCCCAGTTTCTAGCCTGGCGCCCTCACTAGATCTTTGTTTTGTTTTGTTTGTTGTTTTTTGTTCTTTCTGAAATAGGGAAAAGATCAGGGATTAATAATGTGATTCTGGATATTCTTTGCTGAAGCTTTTGACTGATGTGTGCAGACAAATTTTGCCACAGATTGCTGTGGCCTTGATGATCGCATCTTATATTTTTGGATTCTCCTGCATTTATTAGTAGTGAAGGATGAAGCAGAGGAAATAAATGAGTAGAAAGAAAACACTAGGTTACTTTTAAGTGTTATATCCTGTTCTGAGGCAATTCCTGATTTACACTGACAGCTTAACTCTTTAATTCCCATCTGGATTTTTTTTTAATGCTAATTCTTCATTTCATATAAGAGAAAATCTTTTCATGTTCTTTGATCTAGGAAACCGCCCCCTCCCCAAAAGATATGATAGTTTTTAATGATTAAAATTCCCTTATGCATTTCTCAGGAAAATCAGGTGTGATTTTCTCTTTGCAACGTGACTGATATATATTTATGACTAATTAAATATTATCTGTACTAAGGCAGCTTGCAGAAATGCACCATTTGGAGGAAGAAGCAATTATTTCTTCCCAGTTCTCAGATTTCTGTGTTTAAAGAGCTGCTTATTTAATTGCAGGAATGCAGATCTAAAAATCTTTGAAAGCATTATGATCCATATCAATCTCTGTAGACATCAGTCTGAATTTGGCCATTTCTGTCCTTGTAGTAATGGGGCCTCAAAGGAGAACAAATTCAAGCAATTGGATATATTACTGCTATTATTTTATGGATTATGGGAAAAAGTATTCAGTAGCTTACTTACTGTGTTCAGTTGCACTGCTGAATAAGTACAGTTAATTTTCACCAGGTGATATCGCTGAAGTGCAAAGGGAATTTTTATGGATTAGATGTTCAAGTTAGATGGTTGATAAATTCTTCATTTTTTTGTGATGGCAAAAAGGCACTGACTTGTATCTGAAAAGCATCTGTCACCAAATCAGGGAGTTGAACAGGATTTTTCATTATAGTCTAACTTTGCAATGCATAACCAAAATACTGTGCAACACTTTCAACATATGACTGCTCAGATTTTCTTTGTAAGATTTCCAACATAAAGAAAGCATCTGTGTGGAGCACCTGTTATCAAAATGGCAGGCAAGCTTTTGACATCAGTATTTAAATATCTCTCCTTGCCTATCCTTTGGTATGCATGATGTGGGGCAAATCACATTCTTTGATTTAAAAAGAATGAGATGGCTTAAATATGTATTGTATAGTATTTCGTGTGTGTTTTCAATTTTGATGAAAATAGCTATGAAGGGAAGATTGGGAGGTTTTGGGCTTTAAAACAGTGTGACCCAAGTGTAAGGGGGTAAGATAGTTTGGAAATGCAGAATTTAAACTCTTGACGATATCCTGATCAAAGTCTCTTTTCTAGCATTCAGTGCTGACTTTTATTACATTGGTGAAAATATGGAAGTAACTTAATGTGTTTTTTTCCACTCTCACAGGTAGCTTCAAATTTTCCATTGTGTAAAAGACATGGAAAATAATTAATCTCTTCTATCTTTCTTTCTGATTCTTTCTTTTTTTCCCCAAGAAAAATTCAGGACTGATCTCTTGCAAAGGGCTACCATAAATGTAGGCAGAGGACCACATGGAGCCATACAACTGTAGGCTTCCAACCTTGGCTTAGGAAAAGGAAAAGTGAAAATATGCTCTTTGCTTGACTTAAAATCAGCGAAGTGTCACCAACGTTGCTCAAAATGCCATTTTTGTCTCTGTCCTTAGGCAGAATAGGAGAAAAGGAGTGGAAGGCAATTAAACAGAGCAGGATGGCAACTATCAAATGAATGTTGGAATGTTACTGATTGGGCCAGTTATGAAAGATTGATAGTAGAAAACAGAATTTTGAACAACTTTAGATTAGTAGAAATGAGCAAATGTCCTGAGCAAAGGAGCTTCTGTACAGGAGGGAGTCAATAAACTCAAGATGGCAGCTGTATCAGAGATGGGTTTGTACCCGTTCTAACTGGTTCTTTAGAACCGTTAGTAGCTCAGCGATGACATCACATAGCTGTTTTCGCCAGTGTCTCCGTGGGCACCGCCATGTTGGATTTTGCTTCTGTGCATGCGCAGAAGCTAATTTTTGATTGCTGCATGCCCTCGCATCTACGCACTTTGCGCGCATACTCGCAGCGCGACCCTGAGCAAACCGACAGCAAAAATATCCAGAACCCACCCCTGAGCTGTATGATCAGAGCATTAGCAACAGGAGATGGTCATCCCTACCATATTGACTTTATTTTTAAAAACCCACACACACACATATACTGCAGATCTCATGTACTGGAGCATGTTATCTAATCATTTCCATTGTTTGTTTATACCAACTAGAACAGGTAAATAGAAGGGTGTCAAACTGGCGGGTCAAATGTGTCACATGCAGGCCACAACCACCCCAGCTCCAAGAAGGGAAAAAACATCATGAAATGTCATTTGATGGCAACGTGACACTGCAAGTTTGACACCCGTGACGTGAGGTAAAAGAACCAAGAAAAGTTCCACTCGTATTTGAGTAATATGATAGCCTAATTAGTTTCTTCAACAGGCAGAATTCAAGGGAAAAGTAGGATGAAAGCAGTCCTGGGTTAATTATATTTAATTAATTATATCTGTTATTTATAATGAAGCCATATTCATGATCTTTCTGGATTGAAGGATAGTATAAAAATAGCAGACTAGTAGATACAAATGGTTGAAACGTTTTTGCGAGTGGACTTGGAAGTTATGGAGTTACATTAACAAGCTAACTTGGAATCAAGAATAAATCCTGCTGTGTTTTGTGAGGCACAATCCCATTCAAAAATTACAAGTTTACAACCTTACAACTTGATCCAATGTATGACTATCAGAATTATATCCTAATGAGTTCAGAAGAACATATTCTTCTCCCTGCTGAAGGTTAAAAATAATGATCTTGTTTGATCTAAAACAGATATTTGGCATGCCCATCAAAGGAATCAAAATGATGTGCCTAGTAAAACTTTGGAGGAGATTCGGCAATATAAACAAAGTATCCTATTTTATGCGTCCAGTCAGAGATATTTTTATTTCTGTTCTTATTAGCAAAAATAATTGCTATTTGAAATGTGGTCTTCTGTTTGAAGATCCTACTTATTTGCGACTGCCATCATTATGACTTCTAAGTTTTTGCTTTACTCTCCAAGAAACTTTCAAGCAGAGAGCACCGTTAAAAGAAAAAGTCAATTTTTAAATAGATTGTCCTATTTTTAATCATTATTTTTTCCAGCAGAAATTATGACAGGATGTTTGGTTAGCGAAGGTATTTATTTCTAAGTCAGGAACTACAGCAGACAGCGCAATTAAAACTTTCATTGAAACTGGCCTCTGAATATAGCACTTTCTATAATTGTTCCAAACTCTCAGAAAAAGGCACCACCATCTAAGAAAACAGATGGGGGAAAAATAGCCAGAAATCGACTTTGCTTTGGAATAAAAAAATTAAAAATATTGTTACCACCTTTGAACTTAAAATGGGACAGAATAGCACGTATATTCTTGGTATATTATATTTTGGCTTAACTTCTAATTTTTTGTACACAGCCTAGATCCACTGCTGTGAAATGAGGGTTATATAAATGGTTTAAATAAAACAATACATGGAAAAAATGGAGTTTTAATGTGTTCATAAAGAGCAAGGATAAGCATCTTATGGCCTGTGTCAGCATTTGGTTATTCAGTTTTCTGGCTTTCAAAGCCCCCCTTAGGATTGCAATGCTGAGAAGATGCAGCAAGTTAGCTAATTTTTGTACTACCATTTATCACCCTGACAAAACAACAGCAAAAACACACTACTTTTAAGCCCAATGTCCTCCATTAATGATCCCCAATATCTTTTGTATCCCTCATGCTTTTCTTAAAACAATGGTAAAACTGAAATTTGCCCCAAATAAAAAAGTCCAAATCTGTCCTATCTAAATCTTTGTGTATCCACTGTCCATATATTAATTGCAACCTGGTCAATAATAGAATATTATTATTAGAATGGCATTGGGTGCCATTACAGAGTGAAGAATCTGATGAAGTGATGCATATTGGGGAGATGGAATTAACTAATGGCATAATTAAAGCAGAAAATGAGCTCTAGTGTCAAATTTGTAACATTACTGAGAGTAGGGGCTGCGATCATTATGTTTTGTTTTTTTAATGTATAGTAATTGGTTTGCTGTGGGCTGCTCTTTGAAGTGAAATAAGAGTAGGACTCATTCACTTCAGTTTGTTCCATCCCACATTGTAAGTTAACCTAAAGGTGCATGAGTCTTTTTGGGTTATGTTCAAGAAGATCATCTGAAGACACAAATGTTTATGCAACCTCCTGGTGTGGAAATTGTAATTAAAACAGTCTTAATCCATGTCGGTAGATAAATACGAGAAGATTGAAATGGCTATTTTAGTCATAATGTGGGGATGACCTCATCAAACAGCCAATCATATGAACTTGTGGAGGAGGGGAGATGGATGAAATTGCTTTGCTTAAACTTTAGAAGTTACATATTCACTTTTTTTTAATGTCAAGCTTTTTGTTTATTATTTTATACATCTCATTGTGTGAATGGTGTGGTATCTGGGTAATACATTTCAATACAAATAAACATAACATTATTATTCCTAATAATTACATTTCATTTTCATTTTGTTAACACACAATCTTTACTATTATCCTTCAGTTCTAAAAGTTCTCATATTTCTTCCATACACTGTAACATTTTAGTGTCTATTTTTCCTACTATTCAAACTTATTTACACTTCAAACGTCTGTGCTCTGATTCTTTCTATGGAAGTCCAAGTTAAACTTTGAACAGCTCAGTAGAAACTTTTTTTTAACAATACCCTCATGTTATATGATGTATTATAGAATTCCAATAACAAGCGAAATGTTTTATTTGCCCAAGGAGTTTATTGGACAGAAGTGAAAGAGTGATGCAAAACAAGAGGTTTGGGCAACAAAGATTTGAAAAATGAATAAAACCAATGGCGGATATGTTTTTGTATAGATTCCCTTTCCTTTTTCAAAGAAGCAAAAATAATAACAGCATCAAAGGGTGAAAGCAAAAAATATCAAGTATCAAACTCTTCTACTGATAATATCTGAAGTATATAACAATTACCGTATTTTTCTGAGTATAAGACGCACCTTTTCTCCCCCTAATTAGGGCTGATAATTTGGGTGCGTCTTATACTC
>JANHFT010003836.1:3555-20743 GCA_032467955.1 Pseudoxenodon macrops
TGCACCAAAGACAAATTCCTTGTGTGTCCAATCACACTTGGCCAATAAAGAATTCTATTCTATTCTATTCTATTATTGAGTGCATGCAAATGTCTGGATAATGTCTTGCCCTTTTTTGTGATTTGACCATTTGGCAACCGGAGCAATTTCAGTGGAAAAGGAAAGCAATCAAAACATCTCCATGGACTCAACACAGAAGAGAGGAGGAAATATTTGTTTTTAATTGTACTGTGGTATAAAGAGCCCCTTCAATGCTCTACAATATGAATGAAGTCTACAGTACTTACTTATTCTAAATAAATGTCATGTCATCCCCTCATTTTAACAAAGATGAAGCACCTACATTTTCTGTTGGTTTTTTTCAGGTAACTGAACAGAAAAACCCCACAAAACCACAACATTATTTTAAAATTCATAACTCTCTAAACTTTGCCATTCATCATGACATTGTAATTTTTTTTTCATTAACAGAATAGCAGAGTTGGAAGGGACCTTGGTGGTTTTCAAGTGCAACCCCCAGCTCAGACCGGAAACCCTTAGACAAATGATTGTCCAATTTCTTCTTAAAAACTTCCAATGTTGGAACATTCACAACTCCTCAATATATAAGTCTAAGCACTATTGCTATTGCTAATATGTTATCATGATGATAACATTATTCAATAGTTATAACAAAGAATGTTTTTTGACTAATGGTTCTTTTGCTGTCAATAGTCAAAAAAGCAGAAGCTATCTATCACTTTAGTTTCTTCACTGTAAAGTTCAAAGGGTACCTGTTGTCACTACTTTGATCTTCTTTATATTTAATCTTAGTTCTGTTTTTTCCACTGTGTTCTTTGACTTTCATTAGTAGATCTTGCAGACATTTGCTTTTTCAGTTATCAGAATAGTTATCAGAATTTTCTTTCTTCATTTTTAAAACCATACTCATCTTTTTCCAATTCAGCTTCCCTGTAATATATATTCTGCATAGAGATTGAGTATGCAGCCTTCTCTCGTGCCTTTGCCAACCTGAAGTTAGTCTGTTTTGTCATGTTCCATCCAGACTGTGGCTTCTTGACCCATGGATAGGTTTTGCATGAGGACAATCAGATATCCTGGAAATCCCATTTTCCTAAACATATTCCACACCTTGACATGATCCAGAGAATTGAAGGTCTTTCTATAATCAATGAAGCATGCATCAAGCTTTTCCCCCCTTTTTTTGGGTGGTTTTTTTTTTAACTTTCTCAATTATCCAGCAGGCATCAGCAATAATGCCTTGTATTCCTCTCAATTTTATAAAGTCACTTTGAAAATGTGACATCACCTTTTCTCTTTAAGGCTCACTTCTGCATTGGATGATCTTAAGCATTATTTTTCTAGCATGCGAAATTCAGAATTTGTATAATAGTTTGCCCACTGTTAAATTTCATCTCTTTGGTATCGATATGTAGACTGACCTGTTATCGATTGTGTTATTCTCCAGATTTGCAGACATAGTTTATTCAGAAATGTTTTAAATATTTCTTCTCTTTCCTGGCATACTTCTGTAAATAGAAATAGATATTATATTTTGGCAGTGGTTTGATCTCCAAGCTTGTTTCAATTTAGTTTCTGAATGTTTCATTACCAGACTAGGTAACATCATCAGCAGGATTTTCTTGTCCTATTCCTCTTTAGCTTGTATATGTCTTGTGTGCCAGTATGGTCAGTTGTTTGTGTGATTGTTTCTTCATTTGCAGCTATATTTAAATTCTGAGCAGCTGATTGGTTTTTTTGTTGAATGGTCATCGAATAGTTTGGTTTCTTATGTATTCATATGCTGGATCTAAATCAATATGCTTGTTAATTTGTCCTTGGATATTATATATCTAGACATAAGTATCATGGCATTATTGTCTTATTATATTTGTGAAAAATGAAAACACATGAAGAAACAATTCCAATTAATTTATCCTATGGGAGAATGGAATTGCAGTGGGAAAGGTGGGATTGTATCAGCTATTTTTTTTGCAGTTGTTTAAGATTCTATTTGTAGATAAACATATATTACTGAGGGAAAAGTGATTGCTGCTGTCCCCTCCCCCTGGTAACAGCTCCTCCCCCCACAAATCCAGAATCACAGAACTAGAAGGGGGAAGTCAGGTCATGAAATTCAATCTTTTGTCATAGCAGTCATCTGAATTAAAGCATCCTTTAAAAATGATTTCTTAGCCTCTGTTTGAACACCTTCAGTGAAGGAACTGATTCCATTGTCAAACTGCTTCTTAAAGGTTTTATCACCATTCAACAGGATCTCCTCCTTGCAACTCAAGATGATCATTCTATATGCCTTCTGGGTGACATCCTTTAGAGTACTACGTCTTTGAAATCAGTTTGAAGCAGCTTTTTTGGAATAATTAAAGGAGGGTGTCAATCCACTGTGACCGTAGCAGCAGCAACAATTCTGTACCTCAACTGACAGAGCGAAAGCTGCCAGCCTCATTCTGGAGATGCATTAACCAGAAAACTGAGGTGGCAGCAATTATCAGGCCAACATACTTTCTCCTTGTCTTGACAACATTGAGGTTGTATGGATGAGCCTTATTTTCATGTTTGCTTGTAGTTAGAGAAACTACTTGGGAACTTAGGGAACCTATAATTCATATAAGTGGATAATATTTGACCATTACAAACTTCCCATTCAACCTAAATATGAAAAAGCAATGGATTTCATTACTAAAGTCCTCTCAAAAAAATCAATAAACCATTTCAGTATAATATGCATTGATCTGCTGTCTAGATAAATGTCAGAAGGCTGCTTAATAGGCACCTGATTGCTTCATTTTTTAAAATTTAGCCATCTGGCTTAGCTATTTATTTAACATCAAATAAATAGCTTGCTGCTGAATCAACAAATATTTATTTCCTTCTAAGAACATAAAATTAGAAGCAGAACATCAAGCAGCTTAGGGCTCAGCAGAAGTTGTATAATAAAATACTCTGCCAAATGTCGATCACTTTTAGGTCCTCCTGCAAATGTGTCTTAAATTGAGATATGAATAAAGCCTATGTGAAAATAAAAGTGGTAAAGGGGAGTAATAAAGAATTACTTTACACATAATTTAAAATATAACTGGTGGCAATTTTAAGGAAAGTGAATCCTCAACATATGACCACACCGGAGCCCAAAATTTATGTTGCTAAGCAACACAGTTGTTAAGTGAATTACTGCAATTGTTAACTTACTAACCAAGTTGTTAAATGAATCTGGATTTCCCATTGACTTTGCTTGTCAGAAGATGACAAAAGGTGATCACATGACCCCGGGACACTGCAACCGTCATAAATATATTGTAAATAAACTGTCAGCATCTGAATTGTTACCACATTACCATGGAGATACTGCAAAGGTCATATATATGAAAAATGATCAAAGTTACTTTTTTCGGTGCTTTTGTAACTTCAAACAATCACTAAATGAAACTGTTGTAAGTTTAGAGCTACCTGTAAGGTAGGAAGTTGGTTTACTACAACATTTATTGCTACAGATATTGAAAATGTAGAAAGGTCCATTGAAAAAAAGTCCCTCCAAGACTACTTACTGAGGAAATCTAGAAGAAGACCTTGAGACTGAGCCTTCAAATATTACAGTTTTGAAGGAACATATCAGTTGTATTCTTTGACACTATTCCTTTCTTTCACACTGATTTTTTTAAAAAAAGGAGGAGATTGAAGAGGCCATTTGTCTGAAATGGTATAAACTTTCCTGTTTGAGCAACAGATTGGACTAGATGACCTCCAAGGTGCCTTCCAACTCTGTTATTCTATGTTCTATATCTTGGAAGAATGAAAGCACAGTTGTCTATGATGCTGAATTTATATTTTACCTACAAAGAAATAAAAGGAGAAATAAATTCAACACAAAAATAGTTTGTTGCAAAAGCGACTGCCTGGAAAGGCTCCTGGTATCTCATAGTACACGTGTACTATAACCATGTGGTTGTATCTTTCAATTTATATTGTTTTCTGTTATGTCCCGTGATTATGTAAATCAACGTGCCGGCTATCCACGCCGCTGTCAAAGCCCTCAGGTTTTGGCGCCAGAACGCGGCTCTCTGATTGGTCGACTGTCTGACAGCCCGCACTATATAAAGAGCTGTCAGACGAGAGCCAGCGCCGGGTTCACTTACTGCTGTTAGATGTTTGCCTCACGTATGTTAGCTCTTGTTAGTAATAAACGGTTGTGTTCAGAACGACCCGTCTCGGCTCAGTGATTGCCCACGCTCAGTATCTAACAGTCCCCGTCCCCCCCCAGTAGTCACATGACCACATTTTGGTTGCTTGGCAACTGGGCCACATTTACAGCCGTTTTACAACAGAGTTGTTGTAACATATTTACAGACGTCCTTCAGTTAAACATCTTTGCTGAAAGCTTTCTGATTTTAAGGCAAAAATGCCCTATTGTGAACAATGGATTTATTTAATGACCACAGTTTTCGCTTAACAACTGCAGCGTTAGCTTCATGTCCACCATAAAACATCAAGTTGGTTATGTGGATGACCTGCTTTATGACTGTCACAATTTATGTCCATACTTGCCAGGCTTAATCATAGTCATAAACCAAGGACTATTTTACACCGAATCACTTCAATTTCTTAGGTTCATTTCCTAAAAAAAACATCCGTTCAGAAATGGTTAACTGCCCTAGAAGAGAACAGTTAGCTCAAGAGTCATCAGAAGCTGCAAAAGCGCCTTATGCCTGGAAGCAGACTGGCAAACAAAACACAAACCCATCAAACCAAATTGGCAGAATTAAGATTCAAATAATCCCTAAAAGGTCAACCAACCTCTGGCAAAAAAAAAAAAAGCAAAAAAAAGCTTCTTGATCTGTTAAGTGCCTGAATGGTTTCCTGGCGAACCCAGTGTAGAGTACATATGGAAAATGCCTCAAATCTCATAAAACCTTAACTCTGTTAACCAGAAAATAGTTGGTCCCTTGAAAGAAGAAAAGCATTCATTTCACAATTTCATATTATTGAAAGTTTACTTGTTTGAAGTAAAGATACATTCATAGATATAAGTTATAATTCTTTTGAAGGCTTTTGAGGAATAATGTATGTGTCCTTACGTAGGTAACGTCCAACAGATATTATAGAATTGTATTACTGAAATGAAATCTTCATTTCTAAGATGACTTTTGTTTCTTAAGCAGTATCAGCCTATAAAAACAATAAACTGCAACCATGAGAAATTTTTTACCACTCATGTTATTGTAAATTATTAACCTAATTTAATCCTTCTCCCTTTGTCTTCTTCTTTCACTTCCTTATTAAATAGCAAATTATTATTAAATATATTTTTTCATCTTTCAGATAAGAATATAAAAGAAAAAATAATTAAACTAACCTCTACTTGTTTGGAAAGAGCTTTCTCATACTGTGTCTCAGCCAGGAGCTAATTACCTATTTTGTTTTTAAAATGTTGTTATCATTTTATATGGTGCTAAAAACATCTTGAATTCTGAAATGCTTGTTTTCTCCTATAAAAATTGAAATGCTAATATTAGAACATTACACACATCAAACAAGACTAGAATATTAAGTACTATTTGGTGCCGTAGTGTGTAGCAGTGTAATTGGCAGTGAAACCTGATTAAATCTTCATTCAGCTGATGAGAATTTCTCTGAATTAACTTTGTAATTCAGAGCTTAAAGTACTTATAATGTCATTTCTCCTTAAAATTGTCAAGTGCTACTGTAGAATAAACTGTTTTTCCTTAATATCCTTGGGGGTAAAAGGAGTTGCTTTTTAAAGAGGTTCTTGATTCTGTTCTTAAAAAGTATAAATTCTGTTCTTATAAAATATAAATTAACTTATACTTAGGCACTATGAGTTACTTACTTAGTGATTTAGTATTGTTAACTAGTAAGGAGCTTATAGTTTGTAAACTCAGTTGTGGACACTACTTGATATTTATTTTACTATGGATGACTAAAGAAGGATAAGAATACTAAATATCATCTCATTACAAACTCATCATGCCTATAGAGAAAATTATGCTTTTCCACTTTACATAATTGTTACTTTTGCAATAAAATAATGAGAAAACAAATAAGCGTGAAATGAGCAACATAATCACTTGCAAATAATCTGTGCTCATGTTAGTTTTAAATTCAAGCATGGTAATATTTGTGAATTATTACTCAGTACTAATAGTTCTTATTAGCACTATTTTCAAAGTACTTCTAAAAACAATAGAAAAGGTGAAACATTTTAATAGATTTATGCTGCAATTAATAAAATGCAATTAAGACTTCACTTAGTTTGAGTCATTTTTGTATGTACGCATTTTGGGGTTATCTTTACCTTGGTATATGCAATATTTCAATGCTATTATAATAAGAGTTTATTAAACTTGTACCTTAACATTCAGATTCACAGCAATCAAACAAAAATATGCTAAAATCAGTAAAGCATAAAAAATAAAATATTTGTCAGGACTTCGCAAAAATTTGAATTAATGTACTTATTTCAGCTTTATTGATTTTAAGATATCATAATGAATCTTTTGCCTCTAGAAATCTGCCTTCATGAATTTGAAGGATGGGAATCAGTAACTTATGTTCTCCATAGAGGGTGGAGCTAGCATCCAGGCATGGGTTGTCCTCATCCATTCAGCCTGTAGGACTGAGTCTTACTAATGCTTTATAGCCCGCCTCTGTTGCTAGGATACCCCATCTTTGACTCAGTCCTCAGTCAAGGACGGATGTGTGGTGCTAGTTCTCCCTCTATTGAGAAATTCGCAGTAAGTCTTAGTTAGGCAGGCCTGCTTGACAAAACATTGTTTTTTTCCTCAAGGCTTTAGCTCTTAAAGCAAGCCTTCCCATTCCCTTCTTTTTTTTAATTCCCTTTTTTTCCAGTCATTCATTTTTACTACCGTTTGCCTCACAGCCTATGGTGGCCGTATTGCCAGTGGGGCTTAGGCCTCCTAAGCAGTCACCGGAGCTTCCACGCTCCCCAGTTTGGCCATAAACATACAATATCAGGCTTGAGAGGGGGCCTCGGTCCTAAACAGAAGCGAGCGGGGTGGCTGGAAGAGCTCTCACTGCAATCGCCATTAGGCGTTTCACAAGCGGCTTACCAGGCGGCAATATTTAAACATCATTGCCAGCCAAGCCGCGGTCCCTTTCCATTCGGTCACCGGAGCTACGCACTCTCATCCCGCACGGCAAGGAGCAACAGGAATTTTGCTGTTGTTTCCAAAAGTACTTTGTGCTTATATAATTGAGAGACTTGAGGTCCCAGGGAGCAGGTTGCCACCTCAAAGCAGAGCCCCAAGGGCCAGAGAGACAAAGACAAAACATCCCCCTGTTTTAAACAGTCAGGCGTTTATCATCTGCATTGGGACCCGGACGCCATTTTGTAAAAAAATTTTTTTAAACGAAATAAAATATTAACTGTGGATTGAAAGGGACAAGGAAGAACAAAATTAGTCAGGTGGTTTCCCCTTACTGAATTTGGCAGCAGGAACAGCTTGGCCCAGCTTCATTGCTGAATAGCCTTCCAAACCCAAATATGGAGAAGAAGACTGGGAGCAAGGATGGCACCTCTCATAGATCAAAGGCACACCTGGCCACAGCCACTCCAGTACCCACGAGGATGCTCCCAGAACCCATCATCACCCTAGGGCCTCTAAGGCTGCAGAACGCGATGAGAGTTGCAGAAATAAGGCCCTAGAAAGGCTGTGCGCTCAGTCCAGTCAAGCTGGTCAGCCACTTGATAAGATCCCTGAAGATCCCATGTTGGCAATACCAGGGACCTCTTCTGACCAGCTATCACTGGACAACCACAGTATTAGTGTGAATCAAGCAGCCATTTGGGGGATGGACACTACTGGGATCCATTCCAGCTCTAGAAGTCCTCCTCAACCTGGCTCCCCAACAACCACCCCAATTGAGGTCAGCCAGCAGGAACAGGTAGCCCCTGCCATTACCAATCACATGCAAGTGGTCATAACCAATGCCATTCAAAAAGGCATCTCTGACGGTTTGAAGCATCTAGGCAAGTCTCTGCCACTGTCTTCCAGGGCCACACTCATTTCAGGTGACCTCAACACCTCTTCGTCTCGAAACATCAATAGAAGGGCTGATTACACACTTTCAGAGGGCTCCCTCAGTTCCCAGAAGAGGAGGAAAGTCCATTAGGGCTCGATCTATCCGAGGATGAAGGCATGCCTCCAGAGCCTTCTTTGGGATCCACTCTCTTCCAGCTGGCCCTTTTCAAGTCCCTTCTGTTCAAGGCCAAAGCTGCGGCCAATCTGGGTCAATCTCCAGAGCCCACGGATCCTCAATAGCAGCATTGTGATCCACTTTTTGTGGAACTGACACCTGAGGTTGATGTTGTTCCATCTCCAGTGATGTTCCAGGAGGCTGTCTGACGTCAGTGGGCAATACCAGCTACGGGTCGAATGCTGTCCTCTTCTGACAAATGTTCCTCAACATAGAGCCGGACTTTGCTACATCTCTGCAACCCCCCACACTACATGCACCAGTAATGGACATCCACTCCTTCACCAGCATACTAGGTGAGCCAGAGGAGCTTCTGAAGCCCGAGGACATGAGGACGCATCAAGCGGCTGCCTGAGCAATCCGGGCATCGACTACCTCCTCCTCCTTCAACTGCGCTTCCCTTGTCTGGCTCCAACAGCTCTAGAGCAGAATTCCAGCCACGGATGTCCGCTCTCATCAGGACATCAACAAGCTACTGGCAGTGGCTCAGTTCTCCGCTGACACCACCCTGCAGGCTGTGAGATTGGCTTCCCGGGCCATCGGGTCCGCCGTAGTCGCTCATCGGATGCATTGGCTCCGACAGTGGCAGGTGGACACACGCTATAAGTGGCGCCTGGCCTCAACCCTGTACAAGGGCAAGCACCTGTTCGGGGAGGCCCTGGACCCCATACTCACTGAAACAAAGGACAAAAGAAAGATCTTACCCACCTTCTCCAGGAGGGGCTCCTTCCAGCCCATACCATACGAGAGGCATCCCTATCACTCTTCTGAAGCAACACCGGGGGCTTCAGGTTCCCAAGGTCAGTATGGAGCCAGACAGAGGTAGGGCCCTGACAGGCAGAGCAGGAGCAGATAATACAAGCGGGCCTTTCGTGGCCCCTTCAGACTTGCTAAGTGAATTTCCGTCTGATCCCCCATTGGGGGCAGACTGTCTCTATTTACGGATAGTTGGGAGGAGATTTCATCTGACTCCTGGGTCAGAGAGACTATAAAATGGGGTCTCTCTCTCTCTGGAATTTCTGTCCACCCCTCCGAGGTCCTTTACTAGTTGCCCCATCTCTAAAAATCTAACCAAAAAGGTTCTCATGAATTCGGCCATCCAACATCTTCTGGAAATTCGGGCCGTCGAATTGGTACCGGATGACCAAAAGGGGCAGGGGTTCTATTTAATACTTTTCATAGTGCCCAAATCCTCGGGGGGGTGGGGGGTGGAGAGCAACCCTGGACCTTAAGCGCCTTAACCGTCATATAAAGTACAGACGGTTTAAAATGCACTCATTGTCAACAATCCTGAGTAGCATCAGGAAGGGAGATTTCCTGGCTTCAATAGATCTCACTGAAGCCTACCTGCATGTCCCGATTAGGCAGAACCATTGCCAATACCTCAGATTTTCCTACGCAGGAGGACATTATTAATACCGGGCATTACCATTTGGCCTATCCTCGGCACCTAGAGTATTTACCAAAATACTAGTAGTGGCAGCCACACACTTGAAGAGAATCCCCATTCACCTATAGCGTTACCTGGATGATATCCTCATCCACGCCCCTACCAGATGACAGGCGGCTCTGGACGTCCAGGTAACCATCACTACCCTCAAGAGTCTTGGTTTCTCCATCAATTTGGATAAAAGTTACCTCCTCCCCGCTACCACTATAACCCACCTGGGAGCCACTATAAAGTCACTGGAGTGTAAAGTGTATTTGTCGCAGGAGCGACAGGACAGCATCAGACAACTGATTACCACAATTCGGCATCAGCGAAGGGTTCCCCTGAACTGTCTCTCTACACTCCTGGGAAAAATGATTTCTTGCATAGGCATCACCCCTTGGGCTAGGTTACACTCCAGAGAATTGCTGTGGTTCCTCCTCCCCTTTCAGAGGTCAGGAAGAGCCACATCCGCAGCCAGGGTCCAAGTTCCACCGGAGGTGCGCTGATCGCTTCTCTAGTGGTTGTCTGCAGCACTTTCAAAGGGTAGTCTCTTTCAGGAATCAGACAGACTCGTGGTCACCATAGATGCCTGTTTATCGGGGTGGGGCCCCCACACCAGATCTTCCATGACCCAGGGCACCTGGAACGAGGTGGAAGTGACATACAGCATCAACAGGCTCAATCTACGGGCACTCTACCTCGCCCTCACAAACTTCCACCACCTAACTTCAGGCACCCACGTCAGGGTGCTCCCAGACAACGTGAGTACAAAGGGCCACATAGGCAGGGGGGAACCAAATCTCGATCCCTCATGTGGGAGGCCAGAAGGCTGGGCCTTTGGGCAGAATGCCACCTACTGTCCATCTTGGTGGAGCATATCTCCGGGGAGTCCAACAGACAAGCGGACTGGCTCAGTCGGACAATGGTAGATCAGACAGAGTGGCATCTACATCCTGCCATCTTCCAGACATTGACGAACTGCTTCCTCCTCCCTCCCGGGGTTGACCTATTTGCCACCCTGGAGAATGCCCAATTGGCGAGGTTCTTCTCCAGGTTCAAGATCCAGGGCACAGAGGGGACCAACGTGCTTCATGGGAAATGACTCCGGGGCCTTCTCTATGCCTTCCCACCGATTCCTCTCCTCCAGAGTCATCAACAAGATCTTGGAGGAGAGGGCAGAGGTCATTCTGCTGGCTCCCCATTGGCCAAGAAAACCTTGGTTTGCAGGCTTGAGGTCCCTGTCGATGTCCAAGCCATGGACAATCCCAACCCACCAGTCATCACTCAGCCAGGGGGCACTGGTACATCCGGACTCCCAATGGTACCAACTAACCGCCTAGCGCTTGAGCAGTGCGCTCTGAGGCAGCAGAACATACCACTCAAGCTATCAGGACCATATAAGCTTCCAGGAGAGCCTCTACGGAACGCATCTACTCTGCCAACTGGAAGGTGTTCTGCGCCTGGTGCCGTGTAAAGGGCTATTCACCGGTGAGCCTGTCAATAGGAAACATCGACTTCTTACAAACTGGACTGGACAAGGGGCTCTGTCTTCAGTCTTGTCCTGTGGATCCTTTGAGTCCATGTTTCAACACCCAATGGTGAAGAGATTTATTTGCGGGGCTACAAATCTATGTCCACCTGTCGTACACAGGTACCCGACTTGGGACCTGTCCAAGGTACTAACCTCACTAACAGCTGCACCATACGAGCCACTGCGAGAGGCGTCCCTACGCCAGCTCACCTGCAAGGTAGTCTTCCTGGTGGCCATCACCTCTGACAGAAGAATATCAGAGATGGCAGCACTCTCAGCCAGGAAGGACCTTTGCATCTTCCACCTGGATAGGGTAGTTCTTCGCCTGGACCCTTCCTTTATCCCGAAGGTCAACTCCTGGTTTCACAGGGCACAGGAGATTGTCCTTCCCTACGTCTGCCCTAATCCCTCCCACTGGCTCAAAAAGCAGTGGCACACACTTGACATTCGAAGGGCGCTTCACCTTTACATTCGTAGAACAGCAACAATCCGTAAAACGGAGTCTCTCTTTGTGTCCTTTCTTTCATCCACGCTTGGTCAAAAAGTCACGCCTTCTACGATCAGGCGTTGGATACATGGTACCATCGCAAGGGCATACGACCTATTGTCAACTCCACGACTAGCACGAGTGATGGCGCATTCTACTCGCAGTGCGGCAACAACGGTGGCCTGGGCCACCGAGGCTTCCATCAAGGAAAACTGCAGGGCAGCAACTTGGGCATCGCCCTCACAGTTCATCCGTCACTACAAGGTCGACTCGTTTGCCTCGGCTGAGGCCGCCTTTGAATGCAGAGTGCTTCAGAGACCAGTAAGGCCCTTCCAAGGACACACGGTTTTGGTATGTCCCATTCCTGGATGCTAGCTCCACCCTCTATGGAGAAGGGGCGTTGGTCTTACCTTATACACTTTTTCTTGTAGGATGGAGATAGCATCCAGCCCCACCCTAGGTCTTTAGAGTCGTCTAGAATAGGGTGGACATTCAAATTAACTGACTTACCTTTTTTTGGCGGCACCACATGTCGAGTCTATCTTCTGCCTTCGTGAAAGAGGGGGTATCCTAGCAATGGAGGTGGGCTATAAATCCTTAGAAAGACTCTCTATACGTCCTATAGGCTAAACAGACGAGGACAACCCATGCCTGGATACTATCTCCACCCTATGAGAAGGAGTGTATCAGGTAATACCAACGCTCCTTTTTTAAGATTATCCTTTATACAGAAATATTTTGTGAATTTTATTACAAATATAATACAAACCTTCTTAGAGAGGAAGCCTGATTTGAAAACTTATTATTATGAAATATAATAATATTGTGTTTGTGTGCTAATTATTTTAAAAATATTTAGTTATTTGCAAAAGCAATATGAGATTTCCAAATATTACTATGCTTGAATTATACCCAACATTTTGACTGTATTGTGCATTTCACACCCATTTGCTATTACAGAGATTAATCCAAGCATTTCTAGTACAATTATGAACTCTCACAATACATCTAAACCCATGTGTCTGGTTTGGTAGTTAGTTTGACTTCTAGTGTCTTAAAAATAGCCCTCCTGTATTATGACTTGCTTTTATGATGAAGTATGTTGTTTTTTAAAAAGAAAAATACATTGATCTGATCTTAAAAAATGCATTTATTATGACTATGAACATTTTTCATTGGTTACTAGCTATATTATCTGATTGGAAGAAAGATGAAGATGAAAGATTCATTTAAATAAACATATATAGTAGAAACCAAAACGAATTATGTAGCTTCCCTACTTTTTCCTTTGTTTTACGTACTGCTTCCTTGCAGCTTGTGCTATTTGTGGACCAATTCACTTGAATATTGCCTGATAAGTGTTATTGCACATACAAATAATAACCATTGAAATAGTAATAAGATACTGATTAGATAATCGGGATAATCCATCTCTTTATGTGAGCACCTGTTTTTCTTTGTTTAAGATAGTAGCAAGTTAATACTGTGCCTTAGATTGTGATTACAGAATATGCTTTTTTAGTGTTGTTCACAGGAAACCTGTCTCAGACTGGTACTGTTTACTGACTATACTTTGTGTCTTAATGTATAACATTTATTTATTTACTTTTGCTTTACAGTATCTGGAGAGGACCAAATGTGAACTGTGTTGACAGTACTGGATACACTCCATTGCATCATGCTGCTTTGAATGGCCACAAGTAAGTTTCCTGTGTCTGAAATAACTTTTTAAACAATCAGCCTATTAAAGTAGCTAAAACTTAATAAAACCTGTAGCACTTTACAAATAGTTTCCTTCAAATATCATAAGTAGTAGAACTCGACTATCATCAGGATTATGCAGTGCACTATGCCATATTATTGTTAAATGGATTTATTCAGAGATGTTGATATTTTGATCAGTGGTGAGTTTCAATTACCGGCTACGAGTTCGGAATTGTGAATGCACGTGCGCACGCGCACGGGGTGCTTCTACGCATATGCAGATCATCTGTGATTATGTCCAGGCAGGTGGGCAAACACGGTAGTTTAAAGCATCCCCCAAAACTGGGTGTCCAGATTCTACCTGAACATGTTCAAATCCACAAAGAATTCTGTTTGTACTTTTCATATTTAGTTTGTACTCAACTAGTACTTCAAAGCCTCTATTACAAGGTCTGATGCCAGTCAGATATCCCCAATTTTAAATATGTGCATCTATCTCTGTCCTCCACTTCTTTCTCTTAAAATTTAATCTTTTGTCATTATCAGTCAGTACCTTAATTTCTCAAGTTTATTTGACTTTTCTGTCTTTTATGCCACTAGCTATCCTAGGCAATGCTATATGATCTGCACATTTGACATTCCCTGTACCTCAATCAAGTCCCCAATAAAGATGTTGAATACATGGCCAAGGCCTAAATCTTATAGCATCCCACTTAACTTTCACTGTGGTTCTTTTTAATGAATAGCAATTAATGAGTGTGAGTTTTTAAGCCAGCAGTGTATTCATTTAATTATCCTTCTAGCCAGCCAACATGTAACTAGTTTGCTAATCAGAACACTATGGCCTGTTTTAACAAATACTTTGCTGAAATCAGAAAAAATTGGAACGACTTTAGTAATTCTCAACTAAAAGTAATACTTTCCATCCCCAATAGGGAAATAAAATTATTAGACTTAATGTTGCATTTTAATGAAGTTTTCCTATTTCATGGTTTTCCTCTTTTTATGAACATGTATTGTTCTTTAGTTTTTTTTTTAATTGAGCAGCAAATTATTTCTCTGGGACTGAAGAGTACAGTTCTTGCCTTTCACATCTATCTATATTCTATACTGGAGAGCTATTACCAGTCTGTTTCTCATTGGCTAGAAACTTGCTCTTTACTGCCATTCAGAGGCTACTCATTTTCTAGAGTAATGAACAGACAATGCAGCTGTGGATTCTCTGTGTCCTTTTATAAACAGTAAGTTCAGTGTTTCATTTTCAGCATTTGTTAAGGTTTACCTCTCCTCCGCCTAACACTATCATTGGCTAAACTCAGACAGGTTCTTTTAAACATGCTACTCTTTGTTTGTCTTTTTATCTGATTCTGTGCCCTCCCCAACACATTAGCAGTCTAGAAGAACAGGCTCTACAGCTGTTCACTTGCAGCTGTGTAATCAACATAATTTGCAGTTCATTTGCATCTTTGAGAAAGAATGAGCATTGGCTACTTACATGCTTGTTACCCTTTAATTCAAAAAAATAGTGATCTTTGCTGATAATTTCTTGACATAGTTGTTTCTACAAGTAAATACAAGTAAACAAAATATGCTGAAACAGTGAAATAAAAATCTTTAATAAGGATAAAAAAGAGCCATAGGAACCTTTGCAAGTGTGCTATGAAGATTATTAAAATGCCTCAAATCTACTCAGAGGTAGCATCTGCCTCTGCTGGCCCTATGGAGATGACTGTGGCTTGGGCTTGTCCAGTTATTTGGGCTGAGTTTGATTTGAGGTTGATGATTCTTTTACCTACAATGTTAGGTTCTATCCCTCTTGATTGGTCAAGGCATCCAGAGAGGTGACATGTAGCTAATCAGTGGTAAATGCTTTTTTATAATAGGGGGTGGTTCCATGTCCCCTGAAGGAGACAGTGGTTTGCCCCTTCTCAAGAAGTTACTACTGGACAATTTTTTCTCAATCTCTAATGTTCCCTTTTTGAGGAAGACTATTGAGGTGGTAGGTCTGTAATTTCAAAGGGCTGTTGAGGAAGCAAATTATCTGGACCTGTTACAATTTGGTTTCAGGTTGGGATACTATATAGTAGTGAGATGCAATCGATCACACCTGTGGATGATATCTGGGGGGCTTGGAATGGGGATGGTGTATCCATTTGACCTCTCACGGGTTTTCAGTACCATCAATCATGGCATCCTTCTGGACTGGCTGAGATGTTGGGAGTAGGAGGTCTTGTTTTTTCAGTAGTTCTCCTTTCTCCAAGGAATGGTTCCAGTTGCTGTGTGAGGAGGAGAGGTCTGTCTTTAGGCCTCTGCTTTTAGGATGCTACAGGGCTTAATTCTATTTACCATCTTCATGAAAGCTCTGTGGGAGCTTGATTGATTGCATACGTCAACCCACTAGCTAGACCAAGTTAAAAAAAATCAATTCCAGAGCAAGGCTAAAGTTACTTTTCTTGAAATTGGCTACAATAACAGAATCGTGCAACTCGTCCTGCTAGTTCAATAGTTTGGGGAGTTCTGTCTGAGCCATAATATTAAGATACTATCTGTCTGTTGTAGATATGTCTCTTGAAAATATGTCTCATATAGACATATGTGCCTCATACAGGCACAGCCCATTGCCTGGGTTGGAGATCATGCATATCTCCATCAAGATCATCTTTATTACTTTCTACAGCATGGATCTCAATTGTACATCTATGATCTGGACCATCCAAGTAGTGCTGGGAAAATGTCTTACCAGTCCCTGGAAGCTGTAAAAGTCTGACTAGAGAACATCTGGTTTCAACCCAACCCTGGGAGGACTGAATGCCTGTAGTTTTTTTAGGGCTACCCCATATCTGTTAATTTGCCATCTTTAATTCTGGCTAAGGTTATACTTTCCTGGTCAGAGTTGGTACACACTGCCAGTCCACTTAGACTCAATGACAGCCTGAATAGCAGGTAACAACTGTAGCCCAGAGAGCCTTTGCACAAATGTATTTTATGCACCAGTTTAACCTTTTCTAGATCAGGAATTATTGCTTATGCTTTTGCTGCCTCCCATTTCCAATGTGTTCTACATGGGCTACCTTTTCAAGAGCATTTGAAAACTTCAGCTGGTCCAGAAAACAATGACAGGAGCACAAGGGACTGCCCTGAAATAACATCTATGTAATACTGATGCTGCATGAGCTGCATTGGCTTCCAGTGGACTTCTGGTTGAATTTTAAATACTGATTATCATATTTAAAGTTCTATATGTCATAGGGGCAAGTTACTTGTGGGACTGCCTATCCCTAATGATTTCTCTTCATCCCTCTAAATCTGTGTCTTCTTGGCGAAACAGTCTTGCCAGATGGGGCTTTGGAATTGTGCTTTCTCTGTCATGATGTCTGCCTTAAAGGAATAGCCTCCTCTTAGAAATATGGATTCTGTTGGTCTTAAGGAAAACAATCAAGACATGCCCCTAGGGTTAGGATGATAATGAGGCTGGCATGATTAGTTTAATCTATGGATGTGAGTCTTATTAGGGCCTCAGCACTGTCTGTTTTGTTTTAATGGTTCTTAGTAATTGTATTTTTAGTCTTCTTCACCACTCAGAGTTCATTTAGGCAGATGGGTAAGAAAATAATCAAATAAACTGTATACCTAACTCATACGTGGAAAAAAATAATATTCATTCTTGCAAATTAGATTGAAACACTTGTCTGCTTATAGATAGTTTGAAGAATAGAATAGAATAGAATAGAATAGAATAGAATAGAATAGAATAGAATAGAATAGAATAGAATAGAATAGA
>JANHFT010003836.1:40124-50857 GCA_032467955.1 Pseudoxenodon macrops
AGGTGTCCATTTTAGGTCTTGAGATATGATAGAACCTAGAAATGTGAAGGTCTCTACTGTTGATACTGTGTTGTCTAACACACAAACACACACACACACACACACACACACTTTTTCTGATACACCATTCAATTTTGCTACACAGTCGGAGTGAATATCGCTCTTACCAGAAATCTGAATTGCTGGCAGAGAGTTTTGAGATGGAAGGGCAAAGGCAAGATCAAATTATGGCAAGGATCAGAGATTATTCATACCACAATGCAGCTTTAAATGTCAGATCCAATGGGAATGCTTATGTAAAAATTGGACAATTTATAAAGTTATATGTCTTTATTGTTCTCAACCTAGTGATCTTACATAGAAGTTTTGTTAAGAAGTTCTAGGCATCAGAATAATGGATGTAGGACATAACTGGAAGTTAAGACAATAAAATAAGCAGCCTTGATTTAATAAAAATTCGAAAGACAATTATCTTCAAACATAGCCCACATTGGTATTTAACAAAAACTCCCTAATTTTAAAGACATTATGCACTATGGATTCCATTTTATTTTTTCTTGTATGTAACTGTTTTAAAATTTAAAATTTTATTCAGTTCAGATTTCACTGTCTTAATATCAAAAGAGAGTTGAATTTTGTTGTACACATGCTGTTATTGCACAAAAGATAAATATCTTTATAAATATTTTTGGTTATATTTCTTCTTCTTCTTGTGCCGTTATCGGATGTTGGCGATCATGTTGGCAATCCTATTTTTGTCAAGAGCTGCATGAAAAAGTTCTGTTGAGTTTTGTCCAAACCCAGTCCCTTAGGTTTTGAAGCCATGATGTTCTTCTTCTGCCTGGACCTCATTTGCCTTCAATTTTTCCCTGAAGGATTAAGTGAAGTATGCCACATTTTTCTGGGTGTCACATCACATGTCCAAAATATTCTAACTTTCGCTTTTTAACGGCTTTGATGATTTTCCGTTGCTTTCCCAGGCGGCTTATCACCTCCTTATTTGTGATTTTGTCAACCCAGTTTATAGGTAACAGCCGTCTGTAAATGCACACTTCAAATGCTTCTAGTTTCTTCAAGTGGTTTTCTGTCAGAGACCAAGTCTCTACTCCGCAGAGCAGGATAGAAAAGATGTAACATCTGACGAGCCTGATTTTCAGTCTCAGGCTTATGTCGTGACTGCAGAAGACCTTTTTCATTTTGAATGAACATATTAAGTCATACCAATTTTCTCTATTGTAATAGTTGATTTCAGTGGATCTTGTACAATATTTCTTAAGTAGCTTTAGAGAGAAATGCCTATTTAGTTTAATTTCTCCAGGATTTAGTTTAATTTAATTTAGTGTAGTTTCTCCAGGAGAAAATAATTCAGTAGTTGTATAGCTTTTCTAACTTTTTTAGTTCGTAAGGATATGACTTCAATAAGCAATTGCAATACTAAATAATGAGAATTAAACTAATATCTTAAATAGAAATTTCTTTACTTGCTTCATAAAAATAGCATGACTTCTGAATCATACATCCTCATTTTTTTTAAAAAGAGCATTATATGAACAGTAGGAGAAAATAATCAAATTTGGAAGATTCCCATCTGAATTTAAATCATACTTTAATATTGTAAAAATAAGTTACAGCAAGGCTTCAATTCTCATGATTCCTCATTCTCCCCCATAATTACAATATTTTATTATCCGAAGTTTAGTTCTAAACTCTAGATAAAATTTACAGTTTTGAGATGTCCGTTTGACAACTGAAAGGTCTTTCTAGAATCTATGCATCACACATATCAATTATGCACATTTTTACAGTCATCAATGGAAACTTTTTGAACTTAGGTAGGTAGTTTTTACAGGAAGTGCTCTCTCCAATGTGCATGTTCCTAAGTATGATTTTTTCACCTTTTCTCATAGTTTCTTTTACACTACTACAGAAAAAGCAACAACATCTGATCCTAAACATTTGTTTAGCTGAAGACAAATTCTTGGGTTTCTCTTTTTTCTGCATTTGTCTTCTTCATCTGCACTTCTCATTTCAAGGAAAACACTATTCCCAAAAAGTTGGGTGAAGAAAGCAATTTAGAAATTAGCAGGCACTAAATTATTTGGTTAACTCTCTCTTTCCCGGTGCAAACACACTGAGGTAATAGTCACAATTCAATTCTTGCCCTTGTAGCTTGCTTTTCCTAAATGCATATAATTCATTAATTGTAATATTATATTAGTTATAATAATATAATAACTTCCTAACTATAACCTATCAGCCATCCTCCCTTCTCTGCTTTGTAATTCTCTTTGCAAAGTAAGCTGCAAAATGAGTGACATGTCAGATGTTCAAAATTTGCATAGAAGGCTCATGATGCCCTCCAGACATGATTACTCTTCTTTTGAAAGGCAAGCATTAAAAAGGCAGAAATAAAACACGGGGCTCTGAAACATTGTGTTGCTTTTGCATTCAGTTTACTATTGCACACTACTAGTAAACCTATTTCAAAAGGATTTGAGAAAAAGGCATTCTGTGATGACCCTCCATCCTGGAAGAGTCACACCCCACATTTTAAGTAATATGGTATTGAGGAATTGCCCCAACTTTGCTGCAGATGGTAAAGTCTCAGCTTTGGCTTTGTGACTAATGAATGGCCATTACTGATACTCCCACCATCTTCTGGGATTCAATTGTAGGTAGCCATGTCTTCTTTGGAGATAAGAGATTATAAAACTGGTGCGGCTGCTTCCGCATGCCAGGAAGGCTCACCAACACAGTCATCAGATGCAGAGTTCAGAGCAAGAAGTAGCATTTTCTCAGTATAGGTAGTCCTCAACTTACAACAGTTTGTTTAGTGACCATTCAAAATTACAACAGCACTGAAAAAAGTGGCCTATGAACATTTTTCTCACTTATGACCATTGCAGCATCCCGATGGTCATGTGAATGAAATTCAGATGCTTGGCAATTGACCCATATTTATGACGGTTGCAGTGTCCTGGAGTCATGTGATCCCCTTTGGCCACCTTCTGACGAGCAAAGTCAAAGGGGAAACCAGATTCACTTAATAAACTCTTCACTAATTTAACAACTGCAGTGATTCACTTAACAAACGTGGCAAGAAAAGTCATAAAATGGGGCAAACCTCATTTAACAAATTTCTCATTTAACAACATAAATTTTGGGCTCAACTGTCATAAGTTGAGGACTAACTGAACTACCAGGTTATGTTTTCTTGATGCTGGAACCTTCAGCCTTATGATTGAGAAGCAGGCACAACGGCTTGTTTTCAGTACTGTTCAGACATGATATAGCTACTGTGTTCATTCCTATGCATTATTCTTTGACCTCCAGACATGTTTTATCAAGTCAAAAATTTTGATATATCATAGCCCTTTTTCTCTTTCAATCCTGGCACTATGGAAATACGTTTTCAATACTGGTCATCTGGAAAAGTGCACTCTGCACCAGTGGATAAGGAATAGTAGAAGCATGAATCATGAATGAAGGTTTTATTACTCCAGAGCTTTAATTCTGTACATTTCCAGCTACTGAGAATGGCTGGTGAAGTACTGGCACTTTTTAGATGAGAAAGAACTGTCTCTGGTGCCTTATAGCTCAAAAGATGATAGGAAAATGATCTTTCAGGAGGAAAAGAACTAAACAGCAAATCAATATTTCCAGGTATGGTAGAGTTGGCGTAGAACAAGTATTATGGCCATAGGGGGCACCTTAAGGAGATATAAATTTCATATCTTTTGGATTGAACTACAGAGTCATGGTCAAGACTGAAAATTTCCTATTTGAAGTGTGAAGGCTTGTTTAATGAGAATAAATCAGGATGACCCAAAGGAGGACCAGAAGCGCAGGGCTGCAATAAAAATAATGGACCTCTACTTACATCAACACTATGTTCTGATTTCAACATAGAAACTGAAATTCCACAGTTCAGCATTGTTTGCCTGATTATCTAGAGTGCATCTTGTCTCAAGCTCCAAGGTGACAATTCTTCCTTAAAGATCGGATACACAGTTCTGAAGACACTCATCATGCAAGCCAGCTTCTTTAATTATGAGGATACCGTAGCATGTCTTGCTTTTAACAATAATTATCTAAAGACATATTTGTATTGCAAATATTAAAAATATTTTTATTTTTAAATTCTTAGGTGAATCATCTTTAGGTGCTACCTGCAGTATCCAGCCACAGGTAAGACAGATATAATTTTAATATAGATTATATCCAATATGCCAATAGATGTTCATTCATATCTAGGATCTTTCTCTACTTCTCCTTCCTCTGTCACTCCTTCTTAAGTCTGCTGTGGAAGGACTTAGCTTGACTTGAGAAGCATGTGGAGAAGAAAACTCTGTTCTGCTGAGGACTGTCATTGTAAAAGTGGACTTGACACTATTTGACACTATTGCACGCAACAATGCACATATATACAATGCAACAGATGCATGTTGTGTATGAGCGAAAACATTTTAAACTGTAATATTAAGAAAAGCCATTTTAAAACTATCAAGACGGTGCAATATTTATCGGAAGTTTCAAGTTCAAGGCACCTCCAGAATAGTCAAAACATCCTGCTTTGAATTTGAGAAAGCTGTTTGCTGTTGAAATAGGGTGTTTTCAACTCAAGACAGTTCAGATGCAGTATGGTTCAAATTTAAAACATTCTTGCAAAATCCTGCTGAGATCCAGCAAGGTATATGTTTCTATTTCCTACATTTTATAGCAAATGTTGAAACAGAACTGGAATTGTTTAAATGCTGAACAACAACAAAAATGATAAAATGAAAATTCTAATTTTAAAAAATTGAATACTCTATACAGCGAATCAGAAGTTTATGTGCTGTGAGAGTGTCTTAGCAGCATTTGGGATATATGATTTATTAATAGGTGCTGTGTGTCACTGACGAAATAAGATTCATTTTCATGCATTTCTAGTATATAAACTAAAATTCTATGTAAGCCTATATAATTAGCAAAATGACTGATGCTTCTTCTTTTTTTGTTCCCTTCTCTGTTTGTTATTTTTGCCATTATTGTTTTGTCTTGTGTTGTATTTTCGGGAGAGAGGGACTTATTTTTTGTATTTTTGTATGTTTTTAATGATGGCAAACTGCCCAGAATCATTGAGGTTACGTGGCGTATAAATTTAATAGGTCACACAGTAAGCCAAATGTTTAGATATGAGATGATGATGATGAAATAAATACCAAATGTAGCATTTATCTAGACCAGGCCTGCACAATTTGTAGAAGGGAAAAATTAAAAATAATTGTGGCTGCAAAGACTACCTTTGGTCAGCTGTCTTGTAGCTGAGAGAGCAGTGGCAGTGCTGCAGCTGGAAGCCTCAGTGAGACTTGGAGTCACTCATCAGTATGACTTATGATGGCAAACCTTTTTGGCACCAAGTGCCCAAACCGGAATGCGCATGCATGCGCACCGGAGTGCTGGAAACGCAAAGACCAGGTTGCCAGTGCTGGTCTTTGGGTTTCTGGTGCTCCAGCGCACACATGCGTACTGGCCAGCTGGTCTTTGGGTTCCTGGTGCTCTGGCGTGTGCAAAGACCACCGCCGGAAACCAAAAGAGCACCTGCTGATGGTGCGCGTGCCCACAGAGAGGGCTCTGCATGCCACCTCTGGCACACATGCCATATGTTTGCCATGATGGACTTATGAAGTGGCAATAGTGGTTATGTTTGGTGGCAATGAATTTGAATTTCTGAAAAATGCCAGAGGCCACAAAAGGCTGTTTGATAGACTGTATGCAAGCCATGGGCCATATGTTTTGCAGGTTTGACGTAGACTTTCTGGTTGAAGTAATATATAGTTAAAATTATTGAATGCTTTTAGTTTATATCTAAGGAAAAAAATGCAAAAGTTATATAGATATTTAATTATTCTTCGTCCTTTTTTAAAAATAGAATGATTTATTTTCAATGTATTTATTAAATATTTTTATGATACAGTTATAGTAAAGTGGAATTAGTTGTTGCCGGCAAGAATTTTTCCCTAACCTTGTTTGAAATGTAGCAATTTCCCATCATCTCTGGCTAACATGGTCAGTGCAGAAGAATGACTGCAGTTGTACCAAAATATTTGAGAACCCACCGTTGAGATCAACGTATTAATTCTGATTGGGGTTTTTTGCACTTTAAATATTGGCATTTGTCAAAGGTTGTACTAAACATTTGGAAGCATGATACTTAAAGTAAAGAGACTTACATAATTTTTATAAAGGTTAACTTTTGATAAATCATATCTAATGAAATTAATTACATTTTACATGATTCTTTGCAGATATGGTCACGAAAAGGTCAATCTTCTCAGGATGGTCAGTGGCCGCTAAATTGCCAAGCTTCTTCCGATTTTTCTTCTAGCCATTCTGAACAATATCCAAGTCCTGAATCTCAGTTGGTTGAGATGCCAAAAGGTAGGTAGTCATTCTGAGTCATTCCAACTTCATAGAAATTTATACAGGGGGGGGGAATTGTGTTTGTTTTTTAATATATGCAAGAATGCTTTTATCCAACTAGCATGACCAAAAAAAATTCAAATGTCTCTTATAGGCCTTTGCTCATGCTGGGAGATTTTTTGTTTGTTTGTTGTTTTGCTTTTGGGA
Organism: Pseudoxenodon macrops; assembly: GCA_032467955.1. Classification (NCBI taxonomy): domain Eukaryota; kingdom Metazoa; phylum Chordata; class Lepidosauria; order Squamata; family Pseudoxenodontidae; genus Pseudoxenodon; species Pseudoxenodon macrops. The sequence continues at coordinate 46,737 of JANHFT010003836.1, forward strand.
GATGGGAAACACAGCCACAGTTTCATTGCAACAGTGACCTCTTTGTTGAGCTTCATAGCTGCCTTTGGAAGAATGAAATGTTTCAGTGTGTGATGCACACTGTCAGCTGCTTTTCCACCCTCTGATAGCAGTGTTGCAAAATGTTAACACTGTTTATAGATGCCATATTGAGCATTTTGTGCAAACAGCAAAGTGTAGGGGCATTTTATTCATCTTTTCATATATGATGCTATTAATATATTATCACAGCAAATCTATCAAAGCAGACAAGATGCTCCTCTTAGATACTATGCTTCCTCTGGAGACTTGTCATTTACACTTTGATGGGAAAGATTTGACAGTGGAAGGTAGCTTAGACTGATACATTTCCTCTGCTACACACATATCAAGATAAGAATCTTAATGTAAATCTGGTCTGGATGTAATTTTGTTCTGTAAAATGCTCTCAGACCAAAAAAGTCTTGTTCTTCATGATTTTGAGTAAGAAAATAAACGCGAAAACATTTCTGGCAGACATGCTTAAAGTACTTCGTATCTCTGCAATAAGTGATTTTGTAAAAAGTATTTTCTTAGATATTGAGTAATTTTTAAGCTCAGAAGAATAGTTGCCAATAAACATAATTTTGTCTAACCTCATGTAGAATACGTTCTGTAGAAGAAAAAAAAATACATAAAGCAAATGAGCTTAATGTTATTAAGTCATATCAGCCACAGCTTAATATTTAGAAAAGAGTAATGATTTAGCCTTGTAAAAGCTTATATCATGTTAAATAGAAGCAAAAATCCTTAGAAATGGCTATATAAGGTGTCTCATTTCTGATTTGTTCTGATTTCTTCATATTGATTAATCAACAAAGGCTCCAGTTGAATCAGGGATAAGTACTTTCTGATTTGATTTAGGAATAATGAAGCACTACTGAATCATTGCAAAATGTAACATAACTTTGGCCAAATAGAGCCTACCAGGGTAATTTTGGATTTGAAGTTAATATATTTCATATCAATGCTTGTATGTCCAATCTAAGCTATGTACCATAGAAAAAGGCTTCATTTTCTGTTTCTCAGATATTCTCCAATGAGTAAAGTACCATTGTGAAAAATCTAGGTTGCATAACTTGGCTTTTATCAATATTAAATATTGGGCAACACATTAATAATTGTTGTTCAGAGTGGCTCTTTGCTATAAGCTTTTACATAATTTACACCAGTTAATTATTTATGCTTTAATCAGGTTCTGATTTTTGATACAATATATTAAAGCATCAGTCAAGTTATAATGTTACTTCTCTGCTGCAATACATATTGCAAGCTGAAATTCACTGCAGCAGTAGAAGAGACTGTTTTATGTAGTGAAATTAGTTAATGCGAAGTGAGGCTTTAAAGGAATTGTTGCTGTTGCAAAAGGAGGTGAGTTCAAGTCACCAGGGAAGGAAACAGCTGTCGGGTGGAGGAGGGAATTCGTTCATATTTGCAGGTTGTTTGCAGCTCATCTTTCCCCACCCAGCATTCTGTGCCAAGGAATAGGGAGTGTTGCTCTAAATAACACTTTGGCCTTTATGGAAATATGTTCCAGGAGACTCAGTCTCTCCCCTCCTCCCCTTTGCTGGGTATAGTTAGCACTTCTCCAAACCTTATATAGCAAGGGCTGATTGTTAGTGTTAGCAGGAATAAAATGAAACAGAGTGGGCTGCCAGATTGCATAAATCAGGCCACTGTTTAGAATTTTATAAATGTTCCAACTTTGGGTAAAATCTGAGTACTCTGAACAATGCTGTTCTTTCTTCTTCTTCTTTTCTTTCTCTCTCTGAGGGAGAAAAGCTAAAATCCTGTTTCTCTTGATCTTTATGTGTTGGGTTTTATTTTGGTGGGCTTTCGTACCCTTTTGAAGACCAAAAAAGGTTCAACAGAAGCCACAGCCAAGCAGATGTCCAAGATGCCCAGGTACTGGATCAATTCTCAGGTCTTCTGCATGGTTCTTCTCCGGTGTGTGACATAAGTGAGGACCCTTTGAGACTCATTTCTGCTGTGGGCAAAGGAAGTACAGAAGGAACTGCTATGCAGCTGGAAAATGTTGAGGCTTCTGGATCGGTACAATCTAGTACTACAGACCAAAATAAAGTGGTCTATTCAGCCATACGCCATATCCGTGACAAGTTGGATTCTGGAACTTTGGCACATCCTCATAGTGCTGAGGATGGAGACAAGAACAGTGTTGTGGGAAGAGTTCATCCAGGAAGCAAGTCCAAAGCAGATCTCAAACTTAGCCGTAGCTTATCAAAATCGGATTCTGACCTTTTGACCACCTCACCAACAGAGGACGATACTATGGGGAGCAGAAGCGAATCCCTTTCCAATTGTAGCACTGGGAAAAAAAGGCTGGAGAAATCACCTTCCTTTGCTTCCGAGTGGGATGAGGTAAGACCAAGCTGGATTTTTTTTTTTAAAGTAAAATAAAAATTGCTGCAGGAATTCTGTGGTAAAAATGGATCAGGGATGAAACAGTAAAAGCAGTGGTTATTTGTCGTAGTATCAAATTTATTTGGTAGATAATTAAAACTACGCCTATGAATTGAATTCAGATGTTCAATCTTATGTGATGCAGAATTTAGGGAAAGTTTTAGAAGTATTCAGTGTTGTCTAAAATAGTATTATTCTATTCAGAAGCAGTGTCACATTAGAATATGTTTGCATAGCATATTCTCTCCAGAATAGTTTGTGGAAAAAGGTTGGATCATACTATATATCTTGGACTGCTTTATGTTAGTGAGAAAGAAGGCTTCAGTAAAGTCGGGGAGTACCTGGATGTGTTTGAACCCTCTCTTAAAATAGCTAATTCCTAGGATTAATGGGAAGTTAACATCATATATGAGAAATCATTCCTTAATAGAACTTTGTTCTTATAAGAAGTCAGCAGAGATTAAGTGCTATTCTTCAAACAGCACTAAAGCATTCCTTGCTTATTCTACTCTGACTTAAAACAAAGTTGCATGAGCATGCAAACTGCCTTTTATAGATCGGAAAATCTATTATTAAGCAGTTAAGACTTAGTTGGGGAAACATTATGCCATGCCAGATCTAAAAAGAATATTAAAGAAAATCCATTAGCAAACAAATCAGGGAGTTTAAATTGTGTGGATTATAAATTGAAAATATGAAATTATTATTTATTTTTATTGTGTACTGCTGGGATACTCAATTTTTAGAAGGTGTTTTGGAGTACCTTGGATGCAAAATATTGCAATCTGCACCTACTTAAAGTTGGGACATTTTTTGTAAGATTGCACAGCTGCTGTGCAGTCCTGGGAAAAGATGTGTATATTTTAAGGTACACAGATGTTTCCCATGTGACCCTATATACTTCAGGGCTCTTTTTTGCAACTGAAAAAGACGTATTGCACTAACTGCTATTTATTTAGCGTGCAATGATATTTCTTATAATAAAAACATTAAATTATGTACTAAATTGCAGTTCCTATATAATATTTCATTTCAGATATGTGGTGGTGTATACATCTAACCAGCTCAAGTGTTGGAAAGCCTGTTTCAAATTACTCCGTAATATTAATTTTATGCTACAAGTTATATGATTTATATTGTTCTGGAAACTGTTGCTTGCATTGTAGAAACAGTATTCTGGTTACATTGAGATTGTTACTAAACTCAGTCTAAAATTATTATTGTGATGAAATACGTCTGCCATAAACGTATTTATTTTAAATACTTCAAGATTTTTTTATCCAAATTACTAAAGTACTTATAGAATGACATTTTATAATGCTTAGTCTGTTTTTTCCAAAACTTTTGCATACATTATCTTTTAAAAATTTGAGGAGGATCAGTAATTATATACCCTAACAGAATAATTGCTTTTTGTTCCATTGGTATTTTGTTGATGAATTGTAACTTTATTTGAGAATTTGAATTATGTAAGTTTAATATTTGTATCAAAGAATAAGCAGAAATAGAATAACAGAGTTGGAAGGGACCTTTGAGGTCTTCTAGTCCAACACCCTGCCTAGGCAGGAAATCCTACCCCACTTCAGGCAAATGGTTATCCAACATCTTCTTAAAAACATCCAGTGTTGGAGCATTCACAACTTCTGGAGGCAAGTTGTTCCACT
>JANHFT010003836.1:61897-80239 GCA_032467955.1 Pseudoxenodon macrops
TGTTAAATGTTTTAAATCTGTTGCTGGTGCCATTTTGTGTGCTTTTGTATTGTGTGTGAGTCAGTACAGCTGCTTTTACATAGCCACGCCCACAAAATAAGCCACACCCACAGAACCGGTAGGGAAAAATTTTAGATTTCACCCCTGGTCAGAACCTGCTGAAAACCACTTCTGGAGGGAAGACTTTCAATATGGCTAGGAAAATGGAGAATAAAGAGAGAAAGAAATAAGGGCAAAACTTATTAAATATGTGGAGCTTAATGACTTTTATTCAGTTAGATCTATTACAGAATAACACTTATGTGTATCAGATGTAATCCCACTTACCATAGGAAGAGAGTTGGGCCAACATTTATCTAACCTCGGTTGGAAATGAATTTTGATGAAAGTTGAATAAAAACACTAATGGAATCATACTGGATTGTATGAAAGTCCAATTTAACCTAATATTATGTTGTTAGAGTAGCTAACCGTGGAAGCCCCACAGACAGGACATAAAGTACTAAGTTTCATCTTTTTAACTGACCTTGCACATGAAATCAGTGGTGTTGAGAGAGCCACCTTAAAGGATTGGTTTTAAACTTATTACCTGTGACTTCATTCCTATCCTTTTTCTGCTGTTGTGTATCTTTGAGGGTTTGGTAAAACCTACAAACTTCTTCTCAGAAAAATGTATTTCAATGCAAAAAATAAAATGCATAGCTATAGGTTGTATTAACAAGGAAACTAATAATAATCAAATACAATCAAAATATTAATAGCAGATGTGTAATGTAACATATGTATTTATTCATCCATTTAAATCATTAACAAGACAAACTAAATTTCAGATAGCGGTTAATGAAAATCAAATTATAATTATTCCCATCTTAAATTTATAGACCCCCTGAAATCTATCCAAGTTATGAACCCTTCTAGGACTTCACAAGTACATTTTACACATCAATAATACCAAAATATATCACAACTGCTGACATGGATCTAGCATGGCCATCTAAATCAACTTTCTGTTGATTTAGATGGCCACATGATATCTTCTATCTTTCTATTAGGCAAGCATGTCAGTAGCAAAATATAGCTTCATCACAATCTGAATTTCCCCATCTTGGAGATTCAGCTTCAGCTTTAGAGAATATATGTTCATTCTCTTGCAAATGGGCACATTTTAGAGGGGCTTTTTTTCTTTTTCTGGAATAATAATTCTCCAAGACTGTCATTCTGAACTGTAGCAATGAACCATTATCCAGAGACTGAAACACAACTACCATAGCTGCAAAGTTCAACCATCAATCTCCAAATGTTTTCCCAGATCAACGATGTTACTTCAAGAGAATAAACTCATTTCCTGAAAGCTAGGAACATATTAAAGTATATTGACAACTTATGTCCATCTGGCAGATAACAATAACTATGGCATCCAATACAATATACAGGATAATGCCAACTATTCTGTTATCAAATTTATATTGATTCACAGCTCATCTTTATGCTGAAATTGAAACTGTAATGTTAAGCTGTTTTGTCACAGAAATTCTTCCTCTGGTCCCTATCTTGAAACACCCTATTTCTTTATGTGCATGATATTGCAACCAGTTAAATTAGAAATTCTCGTGTTAAAAAAAGTTAACTGATGTTGAGTAATTTTTAATCTAGAAGATGTTATTTATGTGAATAAGAATAAAGATCATAAAGATGATTGTAATATTAGTATCATTTAATAATCTAGAGAAAGAATACAGTAGTAACATTTTCAGTAATATATGTTTATATAATCAGTATAGAAAAAATACTCTGAAAATTTCACTTTCACATAATAATTTATGCAGAATTTTGGCACCGCCCTTTAAAAAAATGTCTACTCCCAAGTGAGAGCTATTTAATGCATGAAATGCCCTCCCCCACAAGAATAGAGGAAGATAATCAGTCTACATCTGCTTCAATTGAATACATATTTATGTAATTTTTGAGCCAAAATTGTGTTCTGTACAGTCCATGTAATGCTTTATTCTAGGTACCATAGCCATGTAGAAGTTATAAATTAATCTGGTTCTCTTTAAAAATGTAAATGCAAAATTGTTTTTTCTCAAGAGGACTTCTTCCATCAAACCCCCAAATACACATATTATCTCCATATCCAAAACAAATAAATAGATAAGGAAGCAGATTTAAATTATAAGTTTTTATGATAAATCAGGAATGAAAAAAACAAACAAAAAACATTCACAAAATATTTAGGGATTCCAGCCTCAGTTTATTTAAAATGAAAAAAAAAAAAGGTTGGTCCATTAGAGATTTTTTTAAAAACTCTTTAATACTTTAAAAATAGCTTATAGCAGACCAGATGTGGGTTCCTACCAGTTCGGACCGGTTCTACTGAGTAGGTAGTAAGCCTCTGGTGACATCACGGAACCGGTTCTGGTCGATGGACGCCGCCATCTTTTTTTTTTTTAATTTTTGGTTTTTTTCTTCTTCTGTGCATGCGCAGAAGCTGAGTTTCCAGCACTGTGCATGCACCGTCATCTTGTTTTCAGCCTTTTTTGGTGGGGATTTTTTTGCAATTTTTTTCTACTGCGCATGCACGCGCCCACGCGGTGTGGGAGGCAGCGAACCGGCGGCGAGGTAAGTTAGAACCCACCCTTGTAGCAGACAATATGGAAGTTAAGTATGTAGTGCTGAGTGATGAAACAAATCAAATGTTTCATCTGATTTCTAGACTCCAGAAATGATTCAGTGACCTATATCTTAATAGAACAGCCAATACATTATTATTAACTTCCATTTACTGATTATGTGCCATCAAGTCATGTTGATTCTTAACAGCTACATAGATTGATCTTCTCCAGAGTCATCTATCCCCAACTTTGCCCTTCTGGTCTTCCAACACTGCACCCATTGAGCCCATCCACTTACCTCTGGCCATCTTCTTCCCTTTCCGTCTACCTTTTCTCATATGTTATAATAGAACAACCCATATAATCTTTTAGGAGTTCCATTACACAACTGAAAAACTACAGATAAGCCTCCTGCTAAAATTAGTTTATTAAAAATAGTGGAAGGAATATTGAACATATTATGGAATTGCTACAAAATGTATTCAGTATGCCTCTGAATACCAGGAGTTGGGGAGCACAGTTGGTGACAAATATTGTTGTGGTTTCTTGCTTGGTATTTTCCTAGAACCATCTATTTAGGACCTCTGTAGAACAAAATGCTGGATTAGAGCTCTGGTCCAATTCAAAATGTTTTTCATATTTTCATAGAACTTAAGTGCCACCCTAAAATGTGCATCGTGAAGTATAGGTGTCAGTTGGAATTTTTTATTGTTTTATACAGTGCATACAGTGGTATTTTTTCATAGGCATTTCTTTCTTTTGAGACCCGAATCTACTCTAGGAGATTTTTTTGCTATAAAAATCACATTTACAGAAGAATGACATTATTAATGCATGGCTAACTGAAGGTATTTGCATGCTCATCATAACACAGTGTTGGCTGAATAATTTGCATGAAACTGTTAAACTTGTTTTTTACAGTATACGTTACCATATATATATCACCAATATTTCATGTAATAATATGATGCTTTATTTTACATCCTGTACCCAAACTGATATTAACAAATGTGCTCAAGCCCTCAGTATACGCTATTGTCTTCTGCTGAAGTTCAAGAATTACTATGCCTGGAACTTCTGGGAGGCTATTGCCTACATACAAATTTTCAACTTGTTTATAAATGTATTTAAGTATCTCACTTTTGCAGCTATTCTACTACAAATGGTATTCCAGATTCTTTTACGAATAGATAATATGAGGGAGGAACATATAATTCAACTCACATTCTGTTGCTCTGATACAGCGAAGCAATCATACATAGCATTCCAAGAAAAGTAGCTTTTTTCATACAGTACTTATCAGTGGAGAAATAGCTTTGTGTAATTTGAAGAATTTGAGAATACAAAGCAAGTTCCTAGATCTTAAAATGTATTATATCTTGCCCTGCCTGGGTGACACAGAGTATGACGCATTCCTTTCAGATTATATTAAGTATCTCATGTAGTTAGCAGTGTCTAAACTGTTACAACTCTGAACTGTTAGATTTACTGGACTGAACTAATTTTCTCAAATGTATGGTTCCAGTTTTGATTCCATCATCAACTGTTTGGTGCTTTCATCTGGACTCTTCTGGAAGATATTAATATTTGCTATGAAAGTCACATCTTTTCATATCATAAGTCGATTCAGCTTCAACTGTCAGCATGCATAAGCAAAAATAGCATCATTGATGATTAGAGAGAAAATACAATTTGGAAAATGAACGAAGGGCTGGTTGCAGCCCCCACTCCTTCAAAAGTGTAATCAACACAACAACAACAAAAGATCAGGAGAAGTGTATTTTCCAGCTTTATCCCCGACATTCTTCTCAGTTCTTTCAGAGGGTACTTAATCAGGAGCAGCTGAATTCCCACCAAGGCAGAAAACCCATGCGCTCCGTCTCTTTCTATATTTGGCTCAATATATTGGATAGTACAGTTGATTATAGGCATGTTTCAATCTCTCCTCCATACAATTTTTAGCCTTTATCTACATTAATATATTGGTCTCTGAAATAATCACAACTCTTCTCTATTCTCCATAAACATCTGATTGGAACATAAATTACCTTAATACTTATTACTTTATGCTTCAGAAATACCAAATAGTTTAGCTTTATATAAAAATTTGAACATTGAAGATGATGTGGGCTTGAATGAGGATCTTGCTTGTGTAAATGGTAGTTTTGTTCTTGATACAGTTTCTACAGTTATGCTTGTTTCTACTTTTTGTTTCTTTTAATGAGCTCATGGAATTGCTACTACTTGCTAGAAACTACTAGACCGGTAATTGACAGTCTCCTTTTTTTATGTGTGGATTACTACATCTTCGATGAAAGTTTTTGCAAATAGTCATTAAGCCAACTAAGATTTTGGTGAGAACAGCAAAATGCTAGAAGATAAAAAGTGTCAAAATGTTGTAAGATTTAACTATCTCATAAGATTTAATTATCTCATGAGATTTCAGCAATTTTTCAAAATGATTTACAGGTGGCTCTTAAATTATGATCACAATTGGGATAATATTTTCCATAGCTAAGCAAGGTGGTTGTTAGGTGATTGATTTTATGACTTTTTTCTCAAATTTGTTAAATGAATTACTACATTGTTAATTGAATCACACAGTTATTAAGTGAATCTGGCTTCCCCCAATGATTTTGCTTGTCGAAAGCCAGCTGAGAAGGTTGCAAATGATAGTCACATGACCATGCAATGCTGCAACTATACATACTGCTTCCCAAGCAACTGAATTTTGATCCTGTTACCATGGTGATGCTGCGGTGGTTGTCATTTTTGGAATGTGGTTGTAACTTTGAATAGTCGCTAAGCAAATAGTTGTGAGTTTAGAACTACCTGTACATTTCCCCCCTGACCTTGCAAGATTTTATTATGCTATCATAAAAATTGCTCATCACATTATTCTACTTGGTGTTTTATAGTGGAGCAGCTTTTGAGTCCTATTTCTAGATCAATAACCTAGGTATTTTCCCATTTTGCTTAGTATAAATAAACATACAGATCTATGTATATTTCTTACAATAATTAATATTCCTCCGATAGTTTAAAGAAGAAATTTCCTCCAAGAATTTCATTTGACAGATGTGATGATTTTCATGTTTTTCACCTTTTGGGTCTCTTTCCTCATGCGGGAGTAGGGGGGGGGCGGAATAATTAAAGTCCATTTATTTGCAAATTTAGGTGTCATAACCCAGTAAGGAAATAATTTGATGCTATCTGACTTGTCACATTTTCTTCATTTCCTTAGACAAAATAATTAGAGTTCTCTCACCCCCAAACAAGCCTTGAAATCTCGGTTAAGAGCTAGTAACTACTGTATATTCAAGAAAGCAGAACTATTCTTAAACATATGAGTCAGTCTGGGATTGAATGATAGCCGTAACAGCTCAGGCATTCTCTTGGAGCAGAACATGGGGGGAACATGAGTATTAGACGTTCCAGAGTTGCAACTATCTGGATGACCACATAGCAATGAAAGCTTTATGTATGTTTTCACTGTTATCTTAGTAATTATCTTTGTCAATATGCACTGAATATATCTACTGTGCTCCATTCTGCCTGTAGCTCCCTGACTTAATTTATTATCCAGCACAATTTATCATCCAGCAACTACAGTTCCTCTGTAGGCGTATGCCAGCCCTGAAGGAGATCTTGATTAGATCTGTTTTGAAGGTAAGATTAGGGTTCTTGTGCCTGGGAGCTATAAGATGGCCACCATCTTTGCCTTGACTGTATTTGAACCAGTGAAAAAAGCAGGTTCATAATTGCAATTTGTTATACGGTTTTATTGAAATAGTCTGGTTTCAATAAAACTATTTTAGAGTTTTAACAAAGCAGCCTGATCCCGGTTTTTGTTTGTTGGTTTTGTTTTAACGTGAAAACAAATGGTTGTCATGAGTGGTAATCATGTATTCATCCTTTGTGCTATCTATGGATCCAGTTTGTGAAACACTGCATCTAGTGGACCCTTCCAAATAGAGAATCTTCTAGTTTAGGAATCCAGATTGATTGGACTGGATATATTCACAAGCCCCAGAGAGATTATATCAATTGCTGCTTCTCCGTATGACAGTCTGGTGCTTGAAGATGTACGCAGGGTGCATAACATCAAGATAAATTGTTGCACAAGCTTCTTTAGACAGCACTGCCTCTTTTCTGACAAGTTTTTCATTGCTGGAATTTAGCATTCCAGCACTTTCATTGTAATCAGATCCATCTTATTTGACTGGAGAAGTACCAGAAGAGTAGCTACATAAGTCTACATTTGGAAGCTGATACATAATTTCAGCTTCAGGCATTCATTTGGGAGGCAGTAGTGGGCATATTTGAATAATCACCTCTGTTGTGAATTGAGCTAATACATAATGCTACATAATATGATGTTGCCAATTTCAACAGTAGAATTTGCTCTGCTGGATAAATTGATTACTCTCAAGGTTTTGCAAACAGTGATGTATTATGGCTACCTTAGGTCATTTCCTAGCACCATTTGGCCTGTTGCAGAATGAGGCAGTTTATTAACAATCTAATTTAATTTTTTTTATATTACTGACCTTGGGAAAATGCTTCATGTTTACAGAAATTTTAAAGCTGCAGCATCATTTTTAATCTTATCACTGGTGTAAAGGATTTCTTTGTCAATGAATAAGAGAGCTTCTAGTCCTGGGACTTCCACTGTGATTCCTAATGAATTGCAATCCTCTGATGTCTTTCAACTAAGCCTTTTTTCTTACCAATTGAATTTTGTTCAGGAATTGGAATAGTTCCACAGTGCCTTTTAATTGATAATTCTAGGAGTTCTCCATTTGAAAATACCTGCAGTTGGGAACTAAACATGTGGTACAAATATGATTTTCTTTATTTTTACTGAATATCAGTTCAGTACATAAGTAAGACTCCTGTGTCTTACATAATTATGAAACATACATTAATACCAGAACTATTAATACGGTTTTAATTATTTATGTGTGCTTTATTATCTATTTCAATATTATTTATTAATGTGACTCCCTAAAGGCTCTCAGAAAAGCTTAGTTTCTGGAAGTCCATTACCAATCAGGCCAATTTCAATCCTAAGTGGCGGGTGTTCATTGGTACCATCACTAAAAAGTACTGTATGTTCTGGTCTCAGCACCATCCACATTAGAAAAATGGGGTATATCTTAATAGTTTCTCCTGGGACATTTGCCTTGAACAAATCAACTTTGGCCTTGGAGCAGGTAGTCCTAAGTGTGTCTTGGTAGCAATTGCATACATATGCAGTTTGAAACCTATTGGTATCAGTGGAGGGCTCACATGATCATTATAATGAAGTAACGGTTGTGAGTGCCAACCATTAGTAGGCAATCTACTGCACTTTAAGATAACTGCAGCTTACAGACAACTTTCAAAATTTGCTTCACTACAGAAATCCAACCAGGTTAAATATATGTCCCATACTATACATTCACACGAAGTAGCTTAACATCCTTACCCTCAGTATACTCTTATGGGATCTGTTTGGTACAAAGATATGTTTTATATCTGACGGCCATCTCTAAATGCAATTCGCCAGTTATTCCAAGGTGTCTGTCTTCCTATGCAGCTGACATCCTTTTTTATTATCTAGAACAATTGTACAAGCAACAGCCTTTTGATGTTTCACCTGATTTGTTTTGGCTCCTCATAATGGCTCTTGTAGCCAAAGTGCGGCTTTTACTCCTTTGCAGAAAATATACTGGCCCTTCCAATATTGGCACATAGTTGTAGGCCTGCAGAGTGTTCTGCAGACATTAGGCATCTGCTTTCTTGCCAGTTCCACCTTACAAGATGTCCTAATTGACTGCTGTAATTGTATGGTGAGGGAAGCAGATGATTGATTAGCTTTCGTTCCACAACCACGGCTCCTTAAAATTAAATAATGATAAAAATGATACTTGAAATGGCCGTGGCTGGGTTGCATTTATTTAAGGCAGAATGCAGTATAGGTAGTCCTCAACTTACAACCACAATGGAGCCCAAAATTTCTGTTGCTAAGTGAGACATTTGCTAAGTGAATTTTGCCCCACTTTTGGGACCTTTCTTGCCACAGTTGTTAAGTGAATCACTGCAGTTGTTAAGTGAATCTGGCTTCCCCATTGACTTTGCTTGACAGGAGCTTACAAAAGGTGATTACATGACCCTGGAACCCTGCAACTGTTATAAATATGAGTCAGTTGCCAGGCATCTTAATTTTGATCACGTGACCTTGGGGAGGCTGCAACGGTCGTTAAGTGTGAAAAACGGTCATGTCACTTTTTCAGTGCCATTGTAACGTTGAACAGTCACTAAACGAACTGTTATAAGTCGAGGACTACCTGTACTATTTTTTTTCTTAGAGGTATTATTTTAGATAGAAATCATGTAGTTACCCCCCCCTTCCCCTTCTGTTCATCGTTTCTAAAATTCAGAGAAACAGTTAGCTGTTTTACTTGAATGAGCAATGTTTTTCTTTGACAAACCAGAATCTGTGATCTCTTTGTTGTCTTTCTAAATTTGTAAAATTGATCTGATGATATTCAGGGTCAACTTCCAGCATGTTGAGCCAGTTCCCAAAGTTTCAAAAGGTGTGTATAAAGTGACGTAAGACTTACCTAGCATTCAAAAGTGCAGTGTTGTGCAGCATCTGATTGGTCCTCTTTTCCTCCATCTTTTTAATCAAAGGTAATTCTGTTTCACTTCTCCTTTTCTCATCCCTTTGGTACCCCTTTCTTCTTTACTTCCTCTTTTACCACTTCAAGTGTCAAGGAATTCAGTACTTCTGCATACATATAATTCTTTCTCAGGGTTGCATTTTATTTCTCTGCTGAAGTGGGTCATCATTTATGAAAACCGATGTGATAAGGCTGTTTGTCATGCCTAATATCAGACATAGAGCCAGTTTCATGTAGTAGTTAAAGTACCAGGCTAGAAATGGGAAGACTGTAAATTCTAATCCTGCCTTAAGCTCAAAGCCACCTGAGTGACTTTCGGCCAGTTACTTCACCCAATAATCAGACATCCAGATTTTTTGAATTAAATACACTAGGACCTTCTAGACAGATATTAACACCAATATTATTATTAATCTTGATTTTATTTTACTAAAATACATGGAAGCCTTTTGCTGAACAGGTTGTGGGCATTTGTACTTTCCACTGGCATATATGGGTTGTGTACTATTCAATATAAACTTTTCCCATATAGATAGGTTCTAAGTTTTCCTAAAGTATGAAATGTTGGTGAGTCTTATACACCAAATATAGAAACCCCGGCCCCTATGTCCCATTTTTGCAAAAAATGGACCTGTTTTTTGCAAAAACGGAGTGCGCAGAGGGTTTGGGAAGCCTGCAGAGTGTTCCTGGGGGCAAAAACTTTTTTTTCTTACTTATCTCTTTGAAATCTTGGTGTGTCTTATACACTTGTGCGCCTTATAGTCCGAAAAATACGATACTTTATGTATTTATTGCCCTACAGTTTTACCCCCCTCCAATGCTTAGGTTGGTAAAAAGATAAAGTAAACAATACAAAAACCAAAGAAAAAAGTAAAATACAAAACAAGCTATCAGCAAACAACTAAGAAATAGTTCAGCGTAGCAGCCAAAGCAGTTCTGTAAAGAGATATGGATGAAAATGCATCCAAACTGATATATGAGATTGATTAACAGATACAGGAAACATTTAATCTGCTACTAAAGGAGTTTTTTTATTTATTTCAAACTTCACATAGTATTCCAATGAAGAAAGTGAATGTTGGCTCAAGAGTGTTGAATAAAAACCTGATAGAGTACACTATTTTGTGTTTATTAACTAGAATTCTTTATGTATTAATTAGACTTGATGATGCTTAAATCACACGGTTAATCATGGCATATTGTGTGATTACAAATAATTCTAAAGAGTTTACAACTTTCACTGCTGGAAGCTTCTAACACTACATAGAATTCATATGGGATACTGCTAGTAAAAAGTACATTTTAAAGCATTTAAACAATCATTTTAGAAGTCCTTCAGGTTTTATTTCAGTTTGCATTCTACAACTTTAAATTCCAATTTATCTAATTAAGTTTGACAGCAGTGTTTTTCATTCTGGTAGCCAGTCGTCTCCTGACTGAATGAACTTTTCTGTCCGAAAAATAAAATTAATATGCATTCTGTTCATTATAGTTTGGCATATGTCAAAACCGTATTAAATAGTCCCTGAAATAGTCTTAGTCCTATCATGGTTTACAGCCATGAATTTAAATAATAACTGCTTTTGCTTGTCAAAATCATTCTACCTAAAGATTAAGCAGTTACAATCCCACATGATATATTTGTGCAGGAATTAACCGTTATAGTTGGTTTTGCATAGACATCATGAGTTGAGATTACCTAAACAAGTTGTCCCTTTCACATACATCTTCTATACGCAAACATTGTGCACCTGAACAAGTCTCCTTGTAATGCTAATACAGTTGTCTCTTTTGCTGATCTTCCAGACAGTGTGCCTAATACTTTGCTAGTCTCCTCTGAAGATTATAAAATCTGTTATCAAAGTAGGACCGTTTGATGCTGTCTGTGCTTGTTCTCTGTAAACAAGCTGTGTGTCTCCCCCCACCCCACCCTCACAGTTTTGGAAAGCATACCTTTTATCAGTGTGTTACATCATCACACTTAATAGAGGCAAAAACCTTATTAAATATTCCCAGCACAGCAGTTTTCGCATACGAGTACACAAGGTTCAGTGGACAAAGATAGCTTTGTATGTTTCTGTCTAATTCCCCTTTACCTGCCTTCAACTGTTCCTACTTTCTGAATCGGGATGTTTCTTCAGTTTACCCCTGATAAATTAATCCTAACAGATTATGTCAGCTTTACACTGTAAAACCGAACGGTGTAGCTCAGGCTCATTGAATCCCTTCTGTACATTTAAAGTAGGTATTACGGAGGCTTATTTTCCTCTCCTTTGCCAGCTTCTGTTCTGAAATCTGATCACTGCTTCTGCTGGGAGGGGTGTGGGCACGAGGAGAGAGGGAAGGGCACAGCCACTGGGAGAAGAAGAGATGCAGCAAGTGTGGAGCTAGCTAGCCGCCTTTAGACAAAGCAGTCTGCTGCAGCCTTTTGAAAGAGAGAGACACACATGCCTGCCTGGGAAAATAGCGCGGTCCTTTTTGCCTGCTCGTGGAGTGGAAAAGAAATTGTCCAGTTCAACGAGAGACTCTCTGAACAAGACAGAGGCTGCGGCTTGAATTTGGGGAGTCAAATCACCCCTTGGCCAGGCTTTATCAAAGAAGGGAGGCGGAAACCTTTCCTGAGCGCTGCATCCCTGGTGCTGCAGTATGCATTAAGAAGGCAGGCCAGCTCCTGGGCGCTCATTAACATTGCTTAACAGAGGATCTTCTCTGCAGGCCAATGCAGCAGGATTTCGAACCCTTTCCAATTGTTCAGAGAACAACCAGCACTGCAATTGTGTAGGCATCACAGAGAGGAAGGAGCAGGGGCTAGTTTTTAAATGTGCAGAACTTCAAATAACCACAGGGTTCAAAGGCTGCAACCCGAGTGTCATCACCAGTATTGTGCAAATTTGTCTTCAAGGGCCGGGCATGCTAAGAAGGCTGAGAAAATACTGCGTGGTTTGCATAGCAATTTATCTGAGGATTGCAAAGCTGTGGGATTTGAACTTTCCTGATTACATCAAGTGCCTCCAGATTCAGCAAAAGAAAGTAACAAATTCCTAGACTTTCTTAGGCGTAGACAAAGGAAGAATTACTTTGCATAGCGTCTAATTGTGGTTTGCATAGCAATTTACCCAAGGATTGCAAAGCTGTGGAATTTGAACTTTCCTGCTTACATCGAGTATCTCCTGTTCAGCAAAGGAAAGTAACAAATTCCTAGACTTTCTTCTTTTATAGAGAGAAAAGAAGAGCTGTTTTGCATTGCTTCTGTTGGCCTTTGAAGAACTTATTAACTGGTTGAAAGGAGGTGTCAGAACATATCTGATCCTAACTGCTACAGAGGACGGGTGGGGATGTGGGGGTTCAGCAATTGGTTTTTTCTTCTTCTCCTCTTAAATCCAGGACTTTAAAGGCTTTATTCTGAGAACTACTTGTTTATCTGTGTGAGGAATGTGAAGGTAGCACTTGCATTTTGCAGAAGAAGATGAAGGGCTGGCAAATGAAAGTCGACAAAGAATTGCCAGGAGCAGACTTTGGATGGAAAATGAACTGCATCTTTTCATTTTGCTCCAGTGTATTCATTTCTGCTCTAATCTGAATGTTGGTGCTGATTCCCAGCCCAGTTCAATCAGTACAGGCTGTCAAAATGTCATATATCTGGATAGGTAGCAAAGTGACAGTGGCAGGACTTCTGAGTTTAGGCTTATCAATCATGCCTCTGCTCCTTGTAATAAAATAACAAAGAAGAATCCTTATCATGGTTTGCCTGTTTCGGGACTGTTGGGGAAAAAAAAGTATAAGTCTCTATTCTTCTACTGCAGTGTGTGTGTGTGTGTGTGTGTGTGTGTGTGTTGTCTTGCATGTCTTCTTTGGACAGCTGCTCATTAATCTGGCTGATGTTGCTTTTCCGAACTCCTATTGTGTTTGTTTGCTTCTTTCAACTGCATGAAGATGTATTTTCTCTCTAACTGCTTTGCATCTCCAGTGCTAACAGTTTTCCTTACTATTGCACAAGGTAATGAATCTGAAGTAATGCATCTCAAGTTGAAGTTGCATGAATGCGTCTGCTGGGCTAAGTGTATTTGTGAGCTGGATGTTCTTGTTACTAGCTCTGACTTGGAATGCTTTGCTCCGCTTTGGAAAGTTTACAGCCCCTGCAGATGAAAGAGTGAGCTGACCAAGATTCTTGTGAGGTTTGGAATGCGTACACCTGGCGAGAAGCACACCTCAAGCCAGGAAATCAATGCATGTAATGCTTGGACCAGAGGGACAGTTATAAACAGCCTGGATTCCGAGTTTTAAGTATAACTGAGAGTCAAATTAATGTTCTAGATTGAACAGGACAGAAGCTTGTTGTTCATGGTCGGTGTGCGGAAGAGGAGCTGTCTGCCATCTAATTGTGCTCTGGCCCTGGTTTGGCTCCTTTATGATAATGACGATGATGTGGCAATGCCACTTCTCTTCCTCAGAGTGCCGCTGCTACCGCCTTAATGGGTTTTCCTTTTTCAAGCGTCTGCCGATTCCTCTTTCATCAGGTTCACGGATGCTGGAGCAGAGTGTTGGGGAGTGGCTGGAGTCCATCGGCTTACAGCAGTACGAAAGTAAACTGCTTCTCAATGGCTTCGATGATGTCTGCTTCCTGGTGAGTAACTACCTGACAATCTATGACAAGGGATTTGTTGAACAAGTCCATTGGTTTTGGGGGGAAAACATATTCAAATCGATAGAGAATAGTATAACACGGTTACCTGCCCTACAGGTATATTTTCACAATGTTTGACTCTCAGATTAAAAAGTTTGAACAGTCCTGACTGACGATAAATGCTGGACTCTTTTTTAGAGTGTAGATTTGTCCTGTAAATTTGATATTCAAGAGTGATTCTCATTAAGGATAGTTGTATAGACATCTAGGAAGTAGGGAAATTGAGCTGTAACCTTAAATGGAGATGCCAACATATCCAAACCTATGTGAATATACTTAGTTGCTTGTTTGGTAAATGCCTGCAATGTTCAAATATATACTGCATGCTAAATACTAAGAAAACAAATATATCTAATCTCCAGTATATTGTATACCCTTACTGTGGATGTAAATATATTTCCTTTTTTAAATATTCTCTCCTCATTGCTAACCCTAATACTTATGAACAGCATTATTCGGAGAAAAGAAGCTTTAGCCCTAGCCATCTTAATTATGATAAAAAATACACCATTTATCTGCATTGGTATTCATTTCTTATCTTAAAACAGAATGTCATTTGTATAGTTGATATTGCTGAACATTAGTTATCAACATCTGGATAATTTGTACTCATTCAGTGGCATAACAGAAAGGAAGATTACTGGGAGATAATGTGATTTAATATAATTGCCTTGTCTTTTTTTTTTTTTTACATTTAACCATGGGAAAAGTACTGTCAGATGATGAATTATCAATATAAAATACACATTTGCAAGTCCTTCAATGTAGAATATATTTAGTGAAATTTCATCTTTGAAACTGAAGTGTCTGAATTACTTTGAGGGGGGAAATAAATTAGAGAATATGTTTCTCTTTGTTCATTAGGTTTCATATAGAAGCCCAAAATATATTTCCTGAGTTGGTTAGATTTCTACTTGTAAAACTCTTTGTTATTCAAAAATATCTAATTAGTTCTGAAACTGAGAAACAGAAATCTAACTACAAATCTAGATTACACTATAATATTTTGCAGAACTCTGCTTTAACTCTTGGCAATTTCTGTGGTCAAACCATCACTTTAGAAAGTGGTAGGGACAGAATGTAGTATTATCTGCTAGTTTTGTAATAGATTATGTCAAGGTTTGCCTTCCAATTATCAAGTTACATTTGGATAAGGATACTGGAATGAAAATATTTTCATTTTATTTATGACTGTTCTTTTGTGTCATGAAGTTTGATAAATCATGCCAAAATTGGGATAGGTGAGGAAATGTTAGAGGAAGACATCTAAATTAGTTATTGTTTATAAAACTTTTGTGTGTATTTAAATCTATTTTTTTAACATTCGGTGAGTTTAAACATTCTTTAAAACTCAATTATTGTGTATTAGCTTTAGAGCACAGATATTTATCAAGACTGCAGTTGTTATAGTAATTTCCCACTTCAACATTATAGGAAAGCTTTTGAATATTTAAGTTTTTTCTAAAAAAGATGAATTGAAGAATTTTTATATTTCCTATTAACACATGCACACATACATGTACATGCACTTTTTCTAGTTATTATTTGTGCTGAAACCAGAAGAGATGTTTGCTAGTCCTAGTAAGTAATCTTTTAAACTTTTTAAAACTTTGGGAACCTATATACTCTACACTACAGTATTTTTTTGGTTTTCATAAAACATTATTTGTTAAGTATAGCAGGAACAATATACTTAAATTCTTCTCTGCATTTTGGAGGCTGTTGTATTGTAAAAATGTGTGTAGTAACATTTTGCACACAAACACACACACACACACAAATATAAATATATAAATATAAATATTCTTTTTTTTTTTAATTAGCCCTAGATTAGGAATAGAAAATGCTCCTTTTTCTTAAGAAATCCAGTTGTGAACTTTCAATACTTGGCTAACTATTTTGATTCCTGTGCATGAAGTGAGAATGTACCAGTTCAATTTAGTTACTTTAGCCTTCCCTTTTTTCTTAAATAAATATATGTTGAAAATTCTATATTTTTTATTTGTTTTCTCTTTACATACAATAGGTGCTTAATGAACACATATTGATGAATATCTACTTTTTTCAGATATTTAAAGTAGAACTAAATACAAATGGAGAATTACACAAACTCAACCTTGGATTTTCTCCTCACTTTCATGTCTTTGGTGTTCTTTCTTGCATGAATCATGGGCATGGATCCCAACTGCCCATATTAGAGACATTTGACCAAAGATTAGAGACTGTTGACCTAAGTGTTCATCCTCAATGAATTGTTAATAGATTTCATAAACAAACCATATTATATATTTAAAATAATTTTATATTGAACCATAATTAACAAATATTAAGTATTTTATGGACTGGGTACCTTAAGTTAAATTGGGGGAAATGTTCTAGACAGTTATGGTCCCTTGTTTCATATTTTGTCAATCTAATTTTCCAAGATTTTGTTAGTGAGTTTAGAGTTATATAATTCTAAAGGATTGGCACAAAGGAGTTACATTAAATTTAACTGATATATAAGGTAACTAAGTACATTGAGTAATGATTTTCATTTTGCCAGATGGCTTATTAAGCTAATTGCTTCAGCCATAATATAAATTAAGTTAGGTTCTTTTCATAGAATGATAAAACATAATTCGTTTTTTTTTAGATAACATTGCCTAAAATATGTGTGTATTTTGTTCTTAATGTTGAGAAATCTCTAACTATATCAACGTAGAGTCAGTGGGATTTTTTTGGGGGATTTACAAGAAAAATCCGAAAGGAATTCTTGAAATATTCTGCTTTATGTTGAGATTAAAAATAGATTACTTTCCATTACTAATCATTCAATGATAATTTTCAAAAACTTGAAAACAAATTAGAAACTGTTTTGATTCCAACAAGATTAAAATCAAAACTAATATTTGGTAAGAGGATTGGGTAAAATGCATTTTGCATAATACTCTGTAAATATTGCATATTATGAACCTTACGGTTTCCTGATAGATGTAACCAAATTGAGAGTGATGTTTCTAGAGCAATTACTGTGTTTCTCAACATGAAACATAACCTGTGAATAGTCCTTGGTTTGATCTTAGAGAGTAATGAATAGGTCAAATCATTCACGGTCCATTTAAATTAGGCAATTCATATACAGTAGTAAGTGGGAAAATTAAATTCTGGAGTCAAAGAAAAGAACAGGCAGCTGCCCTTTCCTTTTCTCAATGCTTAGGAAGGAACCATGGTTTTTATAAATAGATTAAGATAACCATGGTTTTTGTAATATCCCACATTTCTCTCCCATTCATGGATAACATTGGTAACAAATGTATTGGAGAAAAAGAAGGAAATATCTCGCTAGGCTCCTATTTGTTGTATAAAATTCAGACACTATGAGGGAGACCTGAAAGACTAATTCAGATGTTGTATTTGGTAGAAACAATTCATCAAATTGTAGTCATACAGTGAACTGTAAATTACATTTGTCATTTCAGTCCAGTATTTTACCAGTTTACTTAGCCAATCTATCACTCAGTGCAGTCTTATAAACAACTTTTTTATTTCCACCAATGAAACCATCTAGCTCTGGTGCTAAGGGTATTGGGATAGTAAAAGAATCCAGAGCATCTGTGCAACACTGATTTTCAGTTTTCACAGTAGAATATATTTTGTGGGCAGTGGTTGATCTGAGGATTTTCATAGTTATAAATTTTAATCTCCTGGTTGAACTCTTGCAATGCATTTTACACAGGGTTTCCTTGAAAGACCATTCAGAAATAGAGTTAAGTACAAAATGCAACGGCCTATGTGTAATTAGTGCCAGGTGCCACAAACATGTTACACCTGCGCTTGCAATGGTTGCCATAAGTTTCCAGTGCAATTCAAACTGCTGCGTTTAACCAAAAAGCCCTAAACGGCTGGGTTCCATTTAGGGCTTTTTACTCTACTCTGCTTCTATTCAAAGCAGAAGCCAGGCAACAGCTTGGATGAAAAATATTGGCATTTCATTAAAGGAGAATAATTGTGGCTCAGGGTTGAAATGATGGGTCCTGGGTGCTCTCTGAGCTCCATAGATTTTATGCAGACATTTCATTACCCAAACTAGATAACATCAACAATACTAGTAAGGAGTGGGATTTTCTCTCAATTTATATTCTAGGGCAGGGATCTGCAACCTTAAACACTCAAAGAGCCATTTGGACCCATTTCCCACAGAAAATAAAACACTGGGACCCACAAAACCTGGGTGGGCGTGGGCAACTCAACCTCACTCACTTCCACCAGTCACATGACACCCCCCCTAGCCACACCTACCCAGCCGGTCACTAAGGCAGAGAACCGGTTGTTAAAAGACACAGGGAACCACAAAGCCCTTTTGACATCTCTCTCTCCCTCCCTCCCCCACCTCTCT
>JANHFT010003836.1:89982-100184 GCA_032467955.1 Pseudoxenodon macrops
GGAGGGAGGGAGAGGCGAGGGAGAGAGAGATTGTGAGTTTCTTTAGGTTCAATAGATTATTCGACAGGCATATCCTCCAAGTCTATTTTTACTCCAGAGTTAAAAGCAATTGTTACAACCATCACAACTATTGTGAAACAACATTATCTAATTTCTTTTCCATTCACACTTTAGAGGGCACTATTGTACCACACCCACACTAGGAGTCTCCAGGCTCTTCTCCCATTGGGCCTGTTAGGAAGTATATTTGATTGCAGACCTCCCCCTTTCTATTTAACACCTAAAATTGATTTGACTTCAGGTTGTTAAGGGAATTGTGTGACTAACTAAACAGTGTATGACACTGATTACTCTTTTTCTATAAAAAAGAACTGTAGAGAGAGAGAGATGTTGAACAGAAAAATATGTGTACGTGTTGTCTGATGCAAAAGCTATTTGGATAGCATCTTGGAACTGAAGATTAACATACTGGCAAAACATTAAACCTCTTCCCATCAATTTTGCCTTCCAAAATTGATACTCTATCAATACTTTATGGAAAAGAGGAAGAGCCACTAAGATCCAATTAAATTAAACCATTTGCCCGATGATTTATTTCCATTTAGTACAAATTATTTATATCTTTTGTTCAGAAAGCCTTGCATAGTTGAGTGCAACCTAACAATCACATTGAAATATCTAAAATGTTTTAAAAGGCTGTTCAGTTATAATGCTCTACTCTTTGTGTTCTTCACAGGTGAAATATCTAGGCTATGATGGAACTCAACCTTCAGTTCCTGTGTGGCTTGATTCCTTGGGGCTTCAAGATTACATTCAATCATTTTTGTCGAGTGGCTATAGTTCTATAGACTCAGTGAAAAACCTCTGGGAGCTAGAATTAGTAAATGTAAGTTGATATTTCATTGAATTCCAGTTCAGCTCAAAATGTGGACATTCACTGTTATGATAAACCTTAGCATTTTAACTGTTTGACAGAAAGGATGGAGAGCCATAGCATGATAATCTTTTGTAACAATATATACTAACTTTGTCCATCTCTGCAGGTACTCAAAGTGAATCTTCTTGGCCACCGTAAACGTATTATAGCCTCTCTGGCAGACAGACCATATGAGGAACCCCCACAGAAGCCACCAAGGTTCTCTCAGTTAAGAGTGAGTTTTCATGTTTCAATGTCTGTCAATAATAGTTTACAGAACTGTGAAGAATAGTACCATGGTTGTGTTTATGGGTCTTGTTACTCATCCAGATTCTTTTTTTTTAACTAAGGAAGGTCTACAAAATAAACAGATTTTCCTGAAAAACATCTCACTTAAAAAGTGGAATTCAAAGTGCTAAATTTGATATATGAAACTTTATGTGGTTTGGCACCAAGGTAATTCCAGGATTGCTCACTTCAGGGGTCCCCAACCCTGGGATTGTGGCCCAGTAATGACCTATTTCAAATTTTTGGGCAAGCATGCACGTACATATAGAAAGCACAACTTGCGCAAACTGAGGGAGTGGAGGGTGCTTGTACTCCATTTGTGACCGTTGACTTAATCAAATGCACCTCCTACTGGCATTCTAGTTCTGAGAAGTGCAAAGGGTGAGACCAGAAAGCTTCTGGTCTTGCAAACGTTAGCAAAACGATTAAGTTTTTGTGACCATCTTCAAGGAATTATTGTTAACCTTCAATATTTCATTTGTATTTATTAGTTCTTGACCATTTTGATTTGTTTTGATAGTATTTTACTGTTTTGTGATATTATTGGTGGGTGTGTTTTAATATAATTTATATTGCTACAAGCCACTGAGAGCCTATGTAGCTTGATTGCATATGTGTTTTAATAATGATCATAATAATATAAAACTTACATAGATTTGCCAAGTACTTGGTATGCATATAAAAGACTGAAAATAATCAACAAAACAACAGTTTTAAAAAAATGTCAATTTCTTGAATTTCAGTGCCAGGATTTGATATCCCAGACATCTTCACCTCTGAGCCAGAGTGACTCCTGCACAGGGAGGTCTGCAGACCTCCTGCTGCCTTTGGAAGATGCTGGGAAGAAGAGACATGAGAACATCCATGATATTGCATCTTATCCAAGAGCAGAGAAGTTTAGGACACAGGTCAGAAAAATCTGAGCCCTTTAAATCATTTTGATAATTATCTTTGGAGATTATTGTATACTTTAAGAAGTAGCAGAAAACCAAAAACAGTTATATTACAGAGCAATAACCTTCATAGGGAAAGTGTCCAGACTTGCAGTATCTGTATCAGTTTCTCTGGCTGGAGAATGTGGCTATAACATCAAGATATTCACTATAAAAACAACAGCAGTAATCTTCTTGTATTTCCAAAAAGGATGTTTGTGGAGGGGAATGACTAGTTCTGAATATTTTCTTGACACTGTGTCTGGGGATGGGAATGATTGATTCTTTCTTCCTCCAGTGGAATAGCCAATTAACTCAAGTCAGTTTCTGTCTCCATATCTTGAATTGTTTGGTATTGGCACTGTGCCTAGAGGCAATTATAGTTCATCAAAGGGACCAGGTATTATGTGATCACAGGATTGATAATTATACAGATGAATGTATGTTTTAGTTAGACAGCAGTTGTTAAAAAGTTATTAAAGTAAACTGTGACTACAGTTTATCAAATTAGCTCATCTCAATCCATTTTGTAAAGCAATCATGCTCAGAATAGGACTTTTAACAATTCCTTCCATAGGACATCTACAGCACCAGCTAAGTTAGTAATTACATTATTTATTTATTTATTTTGTTTATAAATTTTATTGGTCCTCCAGTTTAACACAGGGTAACTCTGGCTGGAATTTTCATCAATAGCCTAAAATTTTGAAAATTTAAAAATTTCACAAAATAACATTATACTGATCTTTGCTAAAGGGTTTGAAATCCTGATTTTCACTAAACCTTTAAGTAACTATTTTCATTTAAACATTTTAGTGTGATTATTTTATATACTTTTTGCAAAGCTGTACATATTTGTATACATAAACAAATGTGTGTGTGTGGTTATATTTAGATATACATGACTTGAAATAGATGTAATCTATTTGCAATCTTTGTAGTTTCTTTATTAATTAGTTCCCAATGAAAAGTTCTGATTTGAACAGTTTTGATTTGAATAGTTATTTGTGTTGCAGGAGGAACATCGTGAATCGAAGCTTACACTCAGACCTCCTAGTCTGGCAACTCCCTATGCTCCCGTCCCGCACTGGCAACATCAGCCTGAGAAACTTATATTTGAGTCCTGTGAATATGAAGCCAACGTAAGTATATTCTTGATTTTTGTACCATGTTGCATAATTTTGAGGTCCTCATAAATGTTTACTGATTGCTACTTTGTTTAGTCAAGTTAGGTTTACTAAGCCAAAGTTAATATCAGTGGCAGAATCTCCAGCTAGAGTAGAGGGGGAAATGATGAAGTGGCCTAACATGGAGCCTCCATGAGAGGAAGTGACAGAGGACAGCTCTTGAAGCCCCTTATCTGCCTGTTCCCAAGAGAATGCAGTTAGTCTGGCAAGATTCTTCTAAACAGAGGAATAACAATAAACTACTATGGCCTACTCATGGAGTTGTTCTTCTTTCCTTGTGCTGACCTTATATGTACAAATAATTATACTATCAAGTTCTTACTATTTTCCTGCTTTAAACAGTATCTGGGGTCCATGTTAATCAAAGATCTTCGAGGAACAGAATCTACACAGGATGCCTGTGCAAAAATGAGGGTAAGTATGCAATTTATAAAAATTATTTTGATACCAAGGGAAAAATAAATTATGTAATGTGTGACTCCACAATTGAAGATTCTGCTCAGGATGTAGACTAAACTTATTAAATGCAAATACTTTAGTTTTATTATTCTGAACTACCATTTGGCCACATTGGTTAACAGATTCAGAATAAACTTTTAAAGTATTTTGAAATCTCTTTTCAAAGCCCTGGTCACTTGCGACATTGTTTTAAAAACCCAAATTGTAACAATTGTGTTCCAGCAGCAATAGTGATCTTCAAGCATAGAGTATGAATCGTTTTTAAGGGCTTTATTGCAAGTTCCTAGACATTGCAACTCAATTAAGACTAGAATCTGTTTTAATTTCTATAGAAGTGTGCATGAAGTGCTGCCACTTAAAATGTTGGCATAAATATTCTTTGGAAGCTTCCTAGCCCCCTTGATTGTACAAGTTGATTGTTCAACAATATGGTTGGTAGAGAATAATTTCAACTGAAAAATTCGCAGTATTTCTGACCGGTATCTTTGGTTTGAATTGAAATAGCAACTATTTGACATAGATTTGCAAAATGATTTAAATTCTTGTTTCATCTGAATTACGGTGGGCTTGTATGGAAAATCTTTTTCAATTGCCACTTTGCTAATATTTTATTTCTGTCTCATAAGAGACTTGTAGATTAGCCATTGTTGATATTTTTTCTTCATCTCTGCTGGGAGATTTAACAGCATCTTCTGGCAAATGCCATGATGGGGGAAGTTGAATCAGTACTTTGAATCAGTACTTTATGCTGTTTCTTTTATTTGACTTGCGCAAAGATTTGATAGTGTTTCAATAATAAATAGTGATAGAAGTTTAGAAAAGGAAATTATTCTTTTCCCTCTAGTCCATAGGTCAACTGCAATTTCTAAAAGAATTGCAACATTATTAAATTACATTGTTGTCTCTCATGACATACTACAGTCTGTCACTACATTTTAGTTTCTTTGTGTGTCAGTGTTCTTTGACTATACATACATACATACATACATACACACACACACAAACACACACACATATAATTTTCAGCATTTTTAACTCAATAATTCAGATTTTCTTTTCTTTTATTATATTTTTATTATTTACATATAATAATTATAAATATAATTAACTGTAATATTTCACTGCATTCCAGATTTCAGAAACGTAGCTCTATAAAATAGTATTGCAAAATATCTAATTTATGAAACCGGAAATTTAAACTGAAGTGAGAGAATTTGAAATCTTTTGTGAACATGACCTCCATTCTTGAGAAATTATTTAATCTGTGTCTGTTGTTTTTTTCTCTCTTTTATAAAGAAATCAACTGAGCATATGAAGAAAACCCCAACAATAATATTATCTATTACTTATAAAGGAGTGAAGTTCATAGATGCTGCTAACAAGGTAAGAAAATCCCTGCTTTTCATGATTAGAATTCCAGCCTTAAGTGACAAATGATAGTGCTATAGTAGCATGAACATAATATTAATCTATTTTGCAAATCCTCAGGCCTGATCAGTAGAAAGCCAAAGTATTCTGACAAATTGTAACTTTGGGCAGTAATTAATTAATTTTTTGTAAAGATTGTCAGACTGATTTTTTTTATCAAGTGCTATCGCTTCTGATGGAGTTGCCCAGTTGTAAATTGTAAAGTGTAAATTGTCTGTTACACTTGCTATTAGACAACTCAGGCTAATGCATCCTGCTTCTACAGTCATATGCAACCTCCACCTGTGCATATTGTGCCACAAAAAGGAGGCCTCAACTCTGCATATCTAGGTTACCTTAATAAAAGTTTGCAAGACTGCAGTAAATGGCATCAAAATGTTGTGCTGTCCAGTCTCTGCCCACTACACTATAAAATTGGGAACCAAGCCTCTCCTGAACACCTACAACATTTACAAGTGTAGTTTTGCAATGTAGACAATATTGAGTTATCTGGATCAATAGTTTGTAGAAGGAGAAGGCAAATTTCAGTGTCAGCAGTGTGGATTTTTATACAAGTAAAAGTAACACAATGAAACTTTGTTTGTTAATATTTACTTATGTTAATTTCACTATACATATTGACCCAAAACAACTGTTTATGTATGGCAGAATGTAATTGCTGAACATGAAATTCGGAACATCTCTTGTGCTGCTCAAGACCCCGAGGATCTCTGTACATTTGCCTATATCACTAAGGATTTGCAGACTAGTCACCACTACTGTCATGTCTTCAGTACCGTTGATGTAGTAAGTAATATAACAATCAGTGCTTTGTTTATGGAGGCTTTGGATTCTGCTTAATGATGTTCGTCTGTTAAGTCACTGGGCTGGAATGAAATCCTCTGTGAACAGGAAATAAATGCCAAGTGATAGAATGCAAGAATACAAGCAATATTTATGGCCCTTCTCTTGAACTTGTCTCTGGATACAAAAGGACCAAGTACACGTTGTAGGGGCAATATTATTTGTCACTAATTTCAAACATAATACTTAAAAATAATGTTTGCAAGTAGTGACTGTTGCTAAATGACCCCTACCCCTGCTCTCCCCAATGCAGCTGTTAAGTGACCAAGTGGATCATTAAGTGGAACACTGGGTGCTTTCACAAATGATGAAACACCCTGCCTGCCTCACAATGTCCCTAGGTTCTATTCTACTGTACTATCAGTCTTTCGGCAATAAAAGCAGTATTGATTATATGTATATTGGGGGTAGGATTACTTTTTTCCCTGGGCCCCAAAAAAACCCCAGAAGCTGATTGCTTTGTGTATTTTTGGAGGAGCTCAAGGAAATAGGATAGAGAAGGAACAAATAAAACTGACTAAAGATTTCTAAAACTGGTATATTATTATATTTATATTATATATATTTATATTATATATTATGGTATTATATTACATTATACTATCTTATATATTATGTCATATTATATTATATTATATTATATTTATTTACCATTTTTAAGAACCACCCATGTCCCTCACAGAGGGACTCTATTTTTTCATGCAACATTAGTTCTTCCTTCCTACTCTGCTCACAAGGTAGGGATGATCAGGATGCTCAGCAGTAGCTCTTTGGAACAAGAGATTGTAAAAACACCCGGCTTATAAAAACACCCTCAGAAATAATATCTAATAATATTTTATCCAACGCTTTTAATTGAGTCCTATTAGAATTGATTGGCTGTTGAAAATCAATTTTGATAGTGGTGTTCATTCATATTATTCAAATCCAAAGTGCTCAGAGTAGACAGATATGATTTCTGTCCATAGGTATCCATTCCAAGCCACAGTACAAAATAAATGAGCGTGCAGTAGCATCATAATATAAGCTCCACCCTTCCATATTTATTTCTTGATTTCTGATGCAAGTACATGATTCATTGGGGTGGTTTTTTTTACAACATTATCACTTGCTTCCCATGTATACCTCCTCCCATATGTGGATAGCTACATCTTCTATTAAAAATATCACCATATTCAGCAAATTGTATGCTGAAATGTAGGTTGGTTCAACAGCTGACAGTGGGGTGTCTGCCAAACCTAGCACACCACATATATGTCTTTCAGATTGATACCATGAGAAATGCTGTTTAAGAACCTAGGCTGATATTTATTTTTCCTCATATAGAATTGTACAATAGCATATTGTGAAAGATTATATCCACAAAAATTTCAGGAAATTCCAAAACAGGTATGTCTGAACAGAGATAGTATTCATATTTATTACTCTGTAGTTGAAATACTTGCTAGTTCAGATGCTCTTCTACTTTAGGTAAAACATATAGTATTCCTATTTTGAAATAATATTGCAATGCTTTCAATAGCTCATTCTTTGAGGAAGATTTTACATGCACTTAACATTTACTGAAAAGAGGAACTTACTGTTAAATAAAGGTAATTAGTTATCTGAAATTTGATATTAAAGGAATCAAATGTTTTAGGGTGGCTAATTCCATAAGAGAACATTTAGTGAGTTTCTTGGAAGTGTATCCTAAGCTCTTTGTTTCACTTTTAATAATAGAAGATTCACTGTAGAGCTTCAGGTTTAAAACCTACAGTGTAGAAGATGTTCAGGATTAAGAAATTATTTTAGATATTTATTATTGGCTGCTAATATGAATGATCCATATACTATGTATGTTTCTAACATGTCTTAGGAGCTCCAATTTTTTGGGTTGAATGAATATAATAAACTGATAATGAATGTCAGATTTAAAACCTAAAGATTTCCTAGTAAAATACAACAGATCTGTATTTTAAATATTGTGCATCTTTTGTTTCTTTTTTCCAAGAATCTAACATATGAAATCATTCTGACATTGGGGCAAGCATTTGAAGTCGCCTACCAATTGGCCCTTCAAGCTCAAAAATCAAAATCTCCAGCTGTTTTGACTGCAGAAATGGTAGAAACAAAATCTTCAAAACCAGTGCCTAAACCTCGAGTCAGCATGAGAAAGTCAGCAGTATGTATATTACATGTTTTCATCCTTTGCTATAGAACTATGCAAGAACTTAAATGATGTCTGAACTTCTCTAAGTCTATCTACTTTCTGTTCAAGACTATTATTTTTTAAATCTTTTATATCAGCAAATGCTGTAGAGTACCAGCCCCCAACATTTTGGGCACCAGGGACCATTCCATGGAGGGCAGTTTTCTGCAGACCAGGGACACATGGTTTCATGCACGGTGTGGATCTTGTGCATGTGCTGATGAGGCTTCACTCACTTGCGCTGCCCAATTCCTGGTGGGCTACAACCTAGTGCTGCTCTATGACCTGAGTGTTGCGGACCCCTGGTCTAGAGAAAGGGTGGACCCTCTGTGGTACTCAAGCTCTTTTAGTACTATCACAACTGAACATCTTTGAAAAAATGTATTGTTCTTGGGAAGGGATTGTCTAAAAAAATGTAATATTAGAATTGGCACCCCCTCAATGTTTTGCAGCTTTTCAACTTCCAAAATATCTTTCTGCCCATTGACCACTCAAAGCTTTATGGGATAAAAGTATTTCTGTGCTTGAAACAATTTTGAATTCAAGGCAGATGGTTCCTGCCATTCTGAGCATTTTGAATTTGAAAGCCTATTTCAAGTTTGAAATCAGGTCCAGATTATTTGGGGCATCCAACTTCAAATTCAGATTCAAACTGGAAACATTTAAAATTTAAAATATGTAGCCCACTTCTAAAAACTTTGCCTACTCTCCTATAGAGCCACTTCAGGTAAGTGAAAATAGACTATCAGTTATCAAACAACAGAAAGAATACAAATCACTGTAGAGGTTGAACATTATTTAAAGTATGTGTTTTAAAAGCAAATATAGTAAAAAAAGTATCTCTCCGTGCAAATTATGGTTTTTTCCTTTTTTTGTTACTTGATGCATATAATTTGAGAGCAGAGATAGGATCAGATTGTCCTTGGCTTCCATTAGTTACTATATATTACCAATGTTGGCAGAATAGACATGCTCTCTCTAAAAAGCATTATGGAGGAGAGTGACCTACTTGATCATTGGCATATTTTCTCAGCTTGTGACCTGATAAAGTGGATTTATTAATCCAGTCTTAGTTTAATTTCTCACATTTTCTAAGAACTATACATGAAATTGCTATTTTGCAATAACATAGGAAGTTACAAAAATAGTAAATATTAAGGAAAAAGTTGTCTTTATAATATCTGTGCTGTAAAGTTATATTTTTCTTCATAATTGCTGTTGCTCAGGCATCTCTACACTTCCCTTTAACATGAATCTATGTTCATTGCAAAAACCTCTTTGGCTTTTATGTCAGCAATATCTATGCTTTTATATGTATATAAGCATTATTGTTCCCAATCCTCCTGTTATCTAATAGGAACAATGAACACACAACTGATGACACACAAATCCTACTTACCGTATTTTTCGGACTGTAAGACGCACCTTTCCCCCCCCCCCCAAACAGAGGGTGGAAATGTTGGTGCGTCTTATACACCGAATACAGCAATTTTGGCCTCCTGAAGCCCCGCCCCTATATCCCATTTTTATGAAAAATGGGCCCGTTTTTTGCAAAAATGGGGTGTGCAGAGGGTTTGGGAGACTTGTACACTGTTTCTGTGGGCTGGGGGAAGGCAAAAACTCCTGTTTTTGCAAAAAATGGGGTGCAGAGGGTTTGAGACTTGCAGAGTGTTTCTGTGGGCTGGAGGAAGGCAGAAACGCCCGTTTTTGCAAAAAATTGACAGTTTTTCATCTGTTTTTTGTGAAAAACGGATGCGTTTTTGCCTTCCCCCAGGACTCAGAAGCAGTCTGCAGGCCTCCCAAACCCTCTGTGCACCCCACTTTTCATAAAAATGGGTCCATTTTTTCAAAACAAACCAGGGTGCACAGAGGGTTTGGGAGGCTTGCAGAGTGTTCCTGGGGCCAGGGAAGACAAAAACTTTTTTTTTCTTATTTACCTCTTTGAAATCTTGGTGCGTCTT
>JANHFT010003836.1:107646-120961 GCA_032467955.1 Pseudoxenodon macrops
TATTTTTTCTGCAGTTCTGATTATTCTCTGAAGTCTGTATCTGTCTTGTTGGGTTGCAGAACCAAACCAGACAGTTAGGGAAGTGCAGATGACAGGCTCAATAATTCCTCTGTAGAACTGTATCAGCAGCTTTACAACCCATGAGAAATATTTCCCAAGTGCGTTAAAATTTTTACATTCCACTTAATAATTAATCACATGGTAAGACCAAGAAAAAGAAAGGAATGCATTTAGGCTGAGTAAACATTCTCCTGTGTATTTTTTAAATTTATTATTTCCTGAAGAATCACTTCTTTGCCTCTAAGTTATTGTTCTTCATCCCATGCTGGCTAGGGAATTCTGGGAGCTGAAGTCCACAAGTCTTGAAAGTTGCCAAGGTTGGACACCCGTTATACATTCAGGTTGATAATTTGTAATGTGTTCTTCCATGTACTTAACCTCCATGCTCTCTTGTGCTAAATTGCCTGTAATCCACCTGAGTATTCTGTAATATATTTCCATTCTCATGAGTGCTGGTTTAGAGAGATGACACAAACCAGCCTTAACACATCTATGGTAGGAAATGACATGCAAGAATGCTATTTTCTTTAAGGGAGGGGTTATTATTTAGCAGCTTCTTATTTAGTTGTATTTAGCAGGTATTTTATCTGTCTGGGTAATCTGCCTCTAGCACCAAACCTCCTTTTAGCTATCACTACTGAAATAATGGGCTATCTGCATTTTCTGAAATTAATAAACCTCAGCTTGGTGGGTTTTGGATGGAAAAAAACTATTTTATTTCTATACTGCCCATCTCATCTAAGTGACTTTGCACTATTAAATTTGTCTGTAAATAAATCTTTGTATAATGTTTGCATAAAATCTCATTCTTATTTTTACAAATGTGTAGCATACACAGGTGTAAAAAAAACTGTTTGTGTTTCCCATACATTTTATTATAATAGATACTCCCTCAATTTTTCTGTTAAATCTATGGAATAAGAGAGTTGGAAGGGACCTTGTAGGTCATTTAGTCCAACCCCCTGCTCAAGCAAGAGACCCTATACAGAGGTGGGTTCTGAATCTTCTTACTGTCAGTTTGCTCAGGGTCGTGCCTCTAGCACATGTGCAAAGTATGCAAGCGAGCGCATGCACGGCAGTCAAAAATGAGCTTCTGCGCATACACAGAAGCAAAATCCAAAATGGCGACGCCTATGGAGCTACTGATAGAACCAGCTCCATGACGTCACACAAATTTTCCAGTGATGAAGCACCCACAACTTCTGAAGGAAGCTGTTCCATTGGTTGATTGTTCTCGCTGTCAGAAAATTTCTCCTTATTTCTAGGTTGAATCTCTCCTAGATCAGTTTGCATCCTATATTCCTTGTCTGGCCTTCAGGTGCTTTGGAAGATAGGTTGACCCCCTCCTCTCTGTGACAGCCTCTCAAATAATGGAACACTGCTATCATGTCAACCCTGGTCCTTCTCTTCACTAGACTAACCATGCCCAGTTTCTGCAACCATTCTTCATATGTTTTAGTCTCCAGTCCCCTAATCATCTTTGTTGCTCTTCTCTGCACTCTTTCTAGAGTGTCAACATCTTTTTTTTATAGTGTGGTGATCAAAACTGGATGCAGTATTCTAGGTGTGATCTTACTAAGGCTTTATAGAGTGGTATTAATACCTCACGTGATCTTGATTCAATCCCTCTGTTAATGCAATTTAGGATTGCGTTGGCCTTTTTAGCTGCTGCCATAAACTGCTGGCTCATATTTAATTGATTGTCCACTAAGATTCCAAGATCCCTCTCACAGTTACTGCTATTAAGCCTGGTTTCACCCAATCTATATGTGTACTTTTGGTTTTTCTTGCCTAAGTGTAAGACTTTACTTTTCTCTAAATTGAATTTCATTTTGTGAGATAGGGCCCAGTGTTAAAGTCCCACTTGGATCTTCAGCCTGTCACCTAGGGTTTTGTCTATTCCTGCTAGCTTAGTATCATCTGCAAATGAAAAATGCTAATTTATAATATGGTAATCTCCCTAAATAGAAGTGTTCCCTTTCTACACAGCCTCACATTAGAGAAAGAATCCACAGTTCTTTTCTCTCACAAAGCTAAACAGAATCATTTATCCAATCCTTATCTAAAGATTAAACAAGCTGCGTTCTTGTGTATATTTGAAGAGGAGATGCACAAATGAGTAATAACGCACATCCTTTGGAATCCCCTTATCAGTGCCAATCTAAAAGTTGTTATGGTTCCTTCTCACAACTGTCAGCCCAGCTCTCAGATGGTTCAAACATTCTGCCTTTCATTTTTGTTTTCCTATATGACATGCTTTCTCAAGAATGCTGAATTCCTTGTACAAAGCCAGAAAAGTGTATATCTATAATGACTGATGAGATTGGTAGATGATAATCATGGACATACAGTACAGCTCTCAACTATAGAAAACAGTGCTGCTAAGATTTACTGCTCTGAAATGTATATTTCACAGAAACAGAACAGATGGAACCATATTGTCACAGCTACGTATAATTAAAATGGGGGGGGCATTGATTTAGAACCATTCATTTAGTGATCCTTTGAAGTTACAATGGCACTAAAAAAAGTGACATGACTAGTTTTCATACTTACAACCACTGTATCTTCCCCATAGTCAAATGATCAAAATTTGGGTGCTTGACCACTGGCACATAGTTATTATAGTTACTCTATCCTGGGGGCATGTGATCACCCATTTGTAACCTACAAAAACTACTCTTGAGGTGGGGTGTTGGACTCAGAGAGGGTGACTAGCCCAAAGTCACTCAGCAGGCTTCCATGCCTAAGGCAGGACGGGAACTCACAGTCTCCTGGTTTTTAGCCTACTGCCTTAGAAAGGTTGAAGTAGCCTTTATGATTGATGAAAATATATGTTTTAAAATCATAGTATGTATTTGATAGTGATCTGTATAACTCTTTTAGATCCAGAAAAAACAACATATGAAGTCCAATTTTAGGACCATTTATATCCTGATTAATGTAAACTGCTTCAGACTTTAGAAGAAATTTTAGGATGCTTGTTTGTTTGTTTAATGCCAGTAGATGGCAACATTTTTTCTGTAGTTTCCTGCAACATAAAAACTCTTGTCTAAAAAATGTAATAAAGTTTGTCCAGAGAAAAATCCATCTGCTCTCCGTTCTTCTAACAACTCATAGCTTATTAGTTAGATACACTTAAATACAGTGTGTATGTATATGTGTATGTATGTATGTATGTATATATATATGTGTGTGTGTCAATCAAATTTTTGTGACTGCCCATCTTACACAAAACGAGAGGACTATTTCAAGATGTTACACATGATGCAACCAAGGCACAGGGCTCCCTCTTTCCAAGGGATCCCCAAGCCTTTTGAAAGAACTATGTTTTAAGAAATTTGCAAAAGCCACAAGGTTTGATGTGGTCAAGATTGCTTGTTTTAGTAATCCTATATTCTTGTACTTTAAAAAGGTACATTCCTCTCATATGCTTATGACATGGTATGGTATAATTGTCTTGACTATAAATTTCAGTTTTTTTAAAATATGGCTAATCTGCCAAAAATGCTGAGGGTAGGACATAATCTGGCTTCCTTGGGTAGGGAGGTAGCCTAAAGCAGCTTTCCCTGGCCTGATATAATTCTGCACTACAGTTTTCATCTTCCTTAGTTAGGTTGTTCAGTAATCTAATATATCTGAGGAAGCTGGTTCATAGTGTTCCTTAAAAACTGTTATCAGTATCCATTTTCTTTTAATTTTGTAAAAAGGACATTTGATTTTAGATACCATTATGTCAAAAACAAAAATCTGAAGATGTATACGCAACAAGGTTTCTTACTGAATGATTAGCTTTTCATTGCAACTGCACAGAAGCATAATAACAGCAAAATAAATGCTAAGTGGATAACTGAATGTCTGGTTTCACTCCTTTCATTTGTCGTTTTTTCCCCTTCTTTCTATGCTATACAGTTTTCTTTTGGGAGAAAAAAGACATAATTCAGTGCTCTGCTAACATCCAGAATCTCTTTTTTTCAGAACACTACAAAGCATTTCATAGAGGGAACTCAGAAGTAGTCTGGAAGTTATTCCTTGGTTGAGCAGAGCTGGAACTGAACAAAAAGAGGTCATCCTGTCTGAATCCCCTCACCCTCCAAGGAATGGCAGGAATTTCTCGATACTCTATAGGCTGGGGGAGTAATGCCCTCAGTGCATGGCTGATTGTTTTCACATCTAAAGCCTGTGCAAGGCCCCAACTTAATGCCTGTCAAATTACAGGGGTATTAACCCTAGATCTCTCAGAGTGAATGGAAATCTTGAATGCTAGGGAGCCCATGGAGGGGGCAATGGTCCTACCTTTTATTTTACGAACAATCTTCCTTTGAAGTGAATTGAAAATGAGCATTAATCTTATTCCCTCAGTGGGGCTGATAGGTCCTTGAGGATCTCTCCGCTTCCATTTAATATACCTTCTTGGTTATTTATTTCTTGAGCTGGTCTGCTGATTAATACGCCAGACCTAGATACCGTACCATTTATTTTCCAAATATGTTATTTTCTGTTTCTTTGTCCATAATTTCTCTTTGTACAGATGTAAAGAAATGGGTATGTCCACTTAAAAAAATTATATCAGTATAGTAGTTTGATCCATGAAAACCCAGAAATCCAATCTTGTAATTTCTATTTGCTAATAACTTGGTAGACTTTAATAATTCTGTAAATAGTTATAACAACATTTCAAGAAGTCAGTTTTTTTTTATTTCCTTAACTTTTAGCAGAATTATAATGTTGAGTCACTTAAGGAAACATCCACTGATACAGATAGTTCTTGACTTATGACCACAATTGAGCCCAACATTTCTGTTGCTAAGTGAAACATTTGTTAAGTGAATTTCATTGCATTTTACCATTCTTTTTGCCACAGTTGTTAAGTGAATCACTGTACTTGTTAAGTTAGTAAGACAGTTGTTAAGTGACTCTGGTTTCCCCATTGACTTGGCTTGTCAGAAGGTTGCAAAAGGTGATCACATAAATATGAATCAGTTGTCAAGTGTCTGAATGTTAATAACATGACCATGGGGGTGCTGTAATTGTTATAAGTGTGAAAAATGGTCACTAAATGAATTGTAAGTCGAGGACTATCTGTATTATTGTTCTGAATGGAAGGTCTCATACTAGGTACATGTGAAAAAGTAATTTCTCCTAATTTGCAATAAAAGCCTGAGAACTCTATTTCTTCTTTGGTGGACCTGTGGCAAAGCAAAGAAATACTGAAATAATATTCATGTTTTAATACAGAAGGCTTTTAATGTGAATATAAAAATAAAACATTTTCTTTTAGGTCTGTGGAATGCCAACCTGTTTGTTGATATAATTACAAAGATACATCAAGGAATTATTTTTTTAAAGGCACTGTGATGGAATATCAGCAACCTGTAAGATGCAGATAACCCCAGGATTCAGACAGCCCAAGAGCAATAGCTTTAGTGTTAAATCAATCTTACATAGAATGTTGATCAAGCACAGCTTGAGTGCATGTATACATTAGTAAAATACCTCAGGAAAGAAGTACTTTATAGTTGATAAGGCTACAAGAGAGACGAGTATTCTCTGTAGTGTGAAAACATTATAGATACATTCCTTCAAAGGCAATGCAGTTGTAATGAAGGAAACCTTCAGGAAGATAAGCCACTTTCTGGATTAATTTGACCATGCCTGGGAGAATTGTCTGAACAATATATTCGTCAATGCCAGAACTCATTCTACTATGTGGCATTAAACTATTGAGGAACAGGGTTAGCTTAAGTGGACAGAATGAGTCTTATTAAAATCTGGTATCAGCTTTGAAGAGCTTTGCTCTGACAGCTTCCCTTTCATGTCCCCTTCCAAAGCGCAAACCTCTCAGTCTATAAATCTTTAGGCTCTCAACCCAAAAGACTTCCATTGCACATATAAACATTCTTGGATTTACCATAGTTATTCTCTCCTACTAGCAGAGTAGCAACATTAAGACTTACAACTGGCCCCTAAATGTATGTTCCTGCCTGGATTTGGTGTACTGTATTTCATGCAGGTTGCTCAAAAGGAAATGTAATTCCTCTGTAGAGCTTGAAGGTGCAATAAAGAAAGACAACCTGGGAGAACTGTGAGGAGAAAAGTTTAGATATTGGTTTTAATACACTCATTTGACCTTATTAATGAAATTAATTTAATCCTCCCCTACTAATTTAATCCTCCCCTACTAATCTTGTTTGCAAAT
Organism: Pseudoxenodon macrops; assembly: GCA_032467955.1. NCBI lineage: Eukaryota > Metazoa > Chordata > Lepidosauria > Squamata > Pseudoxenodontidae > Pseudoxenodon > Pseudoxenodon macrops. The sequence goes on from JANHFT010003836.1 coordinate 113,906, forward strand.
ATTGAAAACCTTCAGTTTTCATGTATGGGACTATAATATACATTAGATGCTTTGTTTATTGTTTATATCCAGGTTTCTCTCCCATGCCTCTACTTCTCTGTTTGGTTTGTTCTTTGAGGCAGTTTTTGATTTCTGGCAACTGTCTGAGGTAGTTTTTTTGGAAGTGATTGTCCTTGCTTCTTTCATAAACCTAAGAGGATGCCCACTCAAGGTCACCAAGTTGGCTTAGTGCCTAAGGCAAGAATAGAACTCCCAGACTCCCAGTTTCTAGGCTAAACAAGCTCTCTATACTTCTTCATCTCTCTATTATTAAACATCCATGGCATTAAAAGAACAAAGTTCTCTCCTTGTGTACTGAATAAAAAAGAAGCCTGAGTACTGCTTATTTATTCTATTTTTATATTTTAAGTCTCCCATGAAGTAGCTTCTTTTTCCTTCTACTTTTACAAAAAGCCTTAGAGATGGGTGGAGAGATAGAAAGAACCTTATGTGTAATCAATAAGATTTACAGTAAGCATGGACTTCAATCTATGTAGTCTCAATATGGCCCAGTGTTCTGTCTTGTGTGGTAGAATCCAGCAATTAGGAGAGAAGGTGATGAAATTCTTAATGGAGAGATTGTTTTCTATAGGTCATAATTTTCTGTGCAATGCAATATTGCTCTTCTTTTGGAGAGAAATAGACATTGCCAGATAAGATGTACACTTTTGAGATTACTTCCTCTGCAGTATTGAAATTTTATGGTGGCTACTTCTATGCAACAATAGAAGTATCCTATTTAGCACATAAATTATTGTCTTAATGCTGTATAGGATTTTTAGAAAATTAGGGAGAACAGGAAGAAATGGACTTAAGAATCAAAATAAAATCTGTAGCTTTAAATTTTTTGTATTTCTCCTCTTTCAAATGCTAGTTCTGGACACGGTTTTAATTTCTTATCAGTCTAAACTAGCTTTCTCTGACTGGAATGCTAGAAGTTGCAAGCCAGAACATGTAGAGTGTGCCAAGTTAGAGAAGGCTAGCTAAAGTAATATTCTGAAAACCATATGAATTGAATGCTAGGAATGTATATAATTTAATTGTTTTTTTTCCCCAATCTTCAGAACATTTGTTGCCTGGGTTGGAGGGCAGGAAAATCTTTATTCACACAGTATATTATTAAATCATGTGATTATAGCATTCATCATGTGAGAGCACCTACCAACTGAGATGATGCAGGGGCCTGCTTACAAGCACACACAGACTTTGTTCCTGCAGGCAATTGTGAGGTAAATAAAGGTCACAGGATGGTATAAATCTGGAGTGGCAGCTTAGCTGCAACAAGAGACAGAGACAACTTGGTCATGTACTGCCTGCCTTGCTGCCCTTCCTAAGGTATTGAATTTTGCTACTGAATCAGTATCAGAATTTATCTAACTACTAACATCATGAGACTTTAACATCCAGATTTTGAATTCGTTGCCTTTAAAGCAACCTTAGATGTATCCAAAGTAATCGTCAGACCAATATACTGTACACAGATAGATACATACTAGGTTTTATTTTTGTCTTAGAACAGTTGTTGTGTGATCCAAAGGTGGAAGATGTAATTATGAATCCTTTGCTATAGTACAATCAATTTTTGGTCCAAATAAAATTGGGAGCCATAGCTTTGGATTAAGATTATCTGCACCAAGTGTTTTATGGATCCTGATAGCAGCCCTTGCAGATTCTTCTAGCAGCCTGTTTGAGTCAAGCTATTAAACTAAGTAGAACTAACTATAGAAGATGTGTGACAAATGCTAAAATTGGGATAAGTAGCTTAATCAGATTTCTAAAGACATTTCATGTGTAGCCATTTTCACTGGATGAAAGTTAAACATAGTGGGAAAGATAAAGAGTCAAGCTCAACTGCTGGACACAACCAATAAGGAAATGTTTTCTTCATGATGTTTTTCTGACTTCTAATACATCCAGGAGTTTTCTGGTAGTCTTCCACTCAAGAACCACATTCAGTGATACAGTAAAACAGCACAAAGTAAAACAGCACAAAGGTTTTGTCTTTGTATTTAAAATATTGTTGTAGTTGTACCAATCATTGTATGCTACTATAATTACTGGTGCAGCCAATATGGTGCCATAAAAGTTGAGTTTGGATTAAGGAAATTGTATGTTTTGATCACGGAGCAAATAGTAACTTTAGAAATATAATTTTCATCAGAAACCTGAACTGATTTTTTCCCCAGCTCTGCAGATTTGACTCCCCTCAATGACAGTACGTAAATACGCAAAGCAAAAGGAATGTATTGTACAGAAAAGTTCTGTCTCGTATCTAGTAAATCCTTTTCTGAGGTTTCACTGGTATGCAGCAAATATTTTAGGAATATTTGTTTGGAAATATATTACTGTCCCTGGCATGCAAATATTGAAAATTTTTAATGTTTGTCAGAAATTACTTAAAAAATCTTTACATGACTAATAGATATTAAACGTGTATTTCAGGTTGTATTAGTTCAACTAAATTAAGCCCACACATAGATTGAGTTAGTGTTTTAGCAATAGAGCTCACAATGGTAGTCTATACTGCAAAAATACTTTGTGTCTTGTGGCAGGCATCAACCAAAAGTAACAAATAATATACTAAATCAAAGTTAAAACTTCACTATTTTCATAGGATTGCGGACACAAATCTCAAATGTGACATTCTTTCTATTTTTAGTAATACTATTTTAGTCTTAGACTCAAAGTAAGAATTGGAAAATATTAACATTTATATTGATGTATTTCATTTACAATATTGACATAACTTTAATAAATAATCACTGTGAGCAATATTCCTTAACTGTAGAAATGTGGGACATTCATATTTTCTTCTGTAAGAGTCATGAGCCATTTTTAGTTCTAGTTTAGATCATGGAAATAAATATTGCTGAAATGTGAAGTATTCCATTCCTTTAACTCATTCCAGGGTTCCTTGGCTAGAAAGGTTTTTTTTTAAAGCACTCATATCATACAACTGTCATCAAAATACCCCCAGTTCCATTACTGCATGCAAGCAATCGATTTGTTTTTATTTTATTTTTTGTTTTTTGGTTCCATGGAGTGATCCATGTCCAATCTAAGGAGAAGGTAATTTAAGTTTTCCAGTGTTATTTCATAGCTATGAAGCATACGCTTGAGAGTCTTTTCAAGATCCCAGGTCTTCACTGTTTTGGCATTAAATCCAGCCTAGGATTGTTTGAAAATCATTATTTTTCAATTACTGGTGGGAATTGTATGATCAGCGGGAATGTTGCAACAAAGCCAGGAATTGAGCAAGGATCTAGCCAATGTTAAATTTAGTGAAATTAAATAAAAGATACCCAATAATAAAGTTTGCTATTTAGGCTATGGACGTTTAACAAGTTTAGCTCCCTAAAATATAAGCTTATTTTGGAAGTGTTGTATTTCTTTTGAAGGTGGTGTTGTGCAGGCAAATGCCAAACCATGGTTATCATGGACAGATCACAATATACACAAAAAACAAAAGAATTACTGGAAGACAAAGAAATGTATATTCCAGTTACCACCAATCCAGTACAGAAACTAAACAATCAGATCAAGACAACTCTTAGCGACCTTATCAAGAAAGGACAAACCACAAAGCAAGAACAGTGGTGGATGAAAAGCAGTGGACGTTTCTATGGACATCACAAAATATGTAAGCCAGACATATGGTATCTTTCTGTCCTATTGTATCATTACCAGGGATCCCAAAAAGCTTGGACATCTTATAGAGGGAGAAAATATTATATCAACTCCCCACTACATTGCCTCCCCCCAAAAAATCAAAGATGACACCATAGAAGAAGGTGAGATCATGGTTTTGATGTCACAGAACTCTTTACCTCTATGGACCCAGAATTAATGAAAGAATCCATGGCAACATTATTACACAATATACCTGACCTGACCAAATACTCAGAATCATGGACCTCAGCAACTTTGCCTATTGCTTTTCAGTTTGAAAATATACCAACAAATCAGAGGAATACTCATGGGATCACCACTCTTAGGATTCATAACAAAAACAATAATGTAATGTCTATAATATATAGCATTCCCATGCAAAGATCCCATCCAAAGTATGGATCTAGTACCGTGATGGCAAACTTATGGCACACGTGCCTAAAGTGGCATGCGGAGCCATATCTCCTGGCATGTGCGGCATCAGCCATTCCTTTTCCAGGTTTCTGGCATGCATGTGCGTACGACAATCAGCTGGCCTTCATGCATGTGGCAGTGCTGGAAACTGGAAGTGCTGGTCTTCCATTTTCCTTCGTGAGCATCAGCGCCGGCCAGCTGATAGTCTTGCACACGTGCATGCCAGAAACCAGAAGTTCCTTTTTGGGGACACACATCCACCCTGGGCAACTTCTCTTCCAGGTTGCAGTCCAGACGAGCACAGAGCGCCAAAAAGGTTCGCCATCACTGATCTAGTATGTAGATGACACTTTTGTCATGATAAGAAAGGAATAACTGGAGAAGACACAAAACTTTCAGCAACATCTTCTAACAAATAAAATTCAGAAGGCAAGAAGAAAACAACACACTTCCTGGATATCCTCAGCAGCAGAGGTAATGAGGGCACATTAGAAACACAAGTCTATCACAAAGCCACTCACACTAATTGAATACTCCATTACCATAGTAACTACCCGATCTCCCACATGGATGTGAACATCCTTGACCAAGCCAAGTCCAGCAATGCAGAGAATTTCTGGAAGCCTGATACTTGGGTAAATCGGCAATCAACAGGCTTATAAACAACACCAAGGTACCATTCAAAGAGACAATAAAAAGCCAATAGCCTGGCCAGCAATCAACACCCAGATAAGACGAGATTAGCACCAAGATTAATATTGTAGAATCAAACAGTAAGCAGCAGCCTAATCAAGGAACCATCAAGAACACTCCCATGAACACTGGCAGGGCAAGCCACTTACATATAAACATAGAGCAAATCCCACTCCTTTCTAGCACCAATTATGCTACCTAGTTGGGTAATGAAATGTCCGTGAGAAAACAACCAAGCTCAGAAAGCAATAAGGGCCCCACAGTTCAACTCTGAGTTACAAATATTCTCTTCTATTGTTAAAATAACTCTGTTCACAGACAATATATTAAGCCATGTCAGATTCTATGAGTTGTTTATGTAGTGCCAGAGCACTGTAAAGTTTGTTTGGAAATTCATTCCTTCTTGGTCTAGAAACAAAGACTTATTTTGACCCCACAAAAATGACATAAATACCAATGGTAAACATTATGGTCCTCTTCATGTTTTGTCTCATTTCTAATGAAGATAATTTGAATTAATTAATGAAAAGGCTGCATATTTAGAAACTGATCAGAAGCTCTTCTCTAGCAGTTTAAAGTATATAGTAAGATAGCTGCCCAAGTGAGACATGCTCAAGTTAATCTGCTAAAGAAAGCTTAGATAACTGTATTCATCTCATCTAACTGTATTCCTCTCTGTATTCATTAACAATTTGGTATTTATCCTGTACATTTCAAATATTGGAGAAAATGCTGATTAAAATTGTTCAGTGACCTAACACTACTGTTACATTCAAATCTACTATATAGTCAAGGCTCAAACTTTCTCAGGTCATATTTTGGCCAATGAATTAAAAAAAACATGGGGAGTGTGATTAAAATGCATGTACTATTAGAACAAACATTGAAAATTGCAAAATAGAGGTAACCTCACCATGGTATTTGCTGCTTTTATAGTTGATTAAATATAATTTTTGGGTAGTGAAATTACAGGGTTATGCAAAGTCCTATGATTTTATTTTAAAGATTTTGGTTGTTTCCTGGAGACAGTCTCATAAGATTTCAGCTTTCCTTTAAATACACCCTTGAGTAAATCTCATGATGTTTATGATCCCACATTTTCCAATCTTCAGTTACAACTAGAGAGAACCTCTTAAGTCTCAGCAGCTATAAAGCAAATAGCTGTAATTAATAGTAACAAATATGTTGATAAACCAGTCTGGGGGGTGGAGGGATACTTATTTTTTCTTGAACACTTGGAGTCAGCAATCCTACACTCGATACCAATAAGAATTCTCCCCTACATAAGCAAGCAAGCAAATATTCTTAACTAATCTTGTTGGCTATTTTCAATCACTATAATTTCTGATCACAAATGATTCATATTTCTATGAACTGTTTTTGAAAAATATCCTCTAGACAAACAGAAACACCTCCCTCCCAAATTTGGACATTTCCAATTCCTTTTGAGATGTGCAGTCAGTTTTCCATTTTACTTGATGCAAAGCAGAGATCAAGTACATACTTACTCACCCTTGCACTAAGCATTGCTTAACACATGTTTTTCTTTAGTGCTCTGACAGTTATATTAAATTATTAGCCATCTAAGTAGCAGCATCTCTAGGTTGAAATTGGCATGCCAAAACCATGTTCACTGCAAAATTATAAAAACAAAGGGTGTGATCTTATCTTTTTTTATGATCAAGCCATGAAATAATTTAGCAGCAACTATAATGCAACAATCTAGTCTACTCATATATTGGCTAATATAAGGGTTTACATTAATTCTGTAACAGAGAGATGAACCAGCCACAGCCTTTTAAACTTAAGGAAGAGACAGACTTATGATGAAGCAGCTGTTTGATGAACTATAGCCTCAACTTCCATGCTCCAGTTTAAAAGATCACACATAGCAGGATCAAAGAAATTTTGCACTTAAAATTTTATGGAGTTGTTCCCAATTCAAGATCAGTGGTCTAATTCCATATACAGGTGAAACTCAAAAAATTAGAATATCGTGCAAAAGTTCATTTATTGCAGTAATGCAACTTAAAAGGTGAAACTAATATATATCCATTCAGTATAGCGAGAGGCAAGATCTAAATTGAAAAAGGGTGTCAGGGACGCTAAAGCTACGTACAGACAGAGGATTGAACATCTTTTTGAGAACTCAGACTCTTGCCAAGTATGGCAAGGTCTTCGACAAATTACAGGGCAGAGCATTAAAAATAGTTTGTCTAGCAGTAGTGATTCTTTGGCTGA
>JANHFT010003836.1:137860-148108 GCA_032467955.1 Pseudoxenodon macrops
ATTATGAATTTTCCTTCCCAGCTAGAAATCCGAGTGTTGTTGTTATTTGCAACCTCTGCTCGAATTCCTACTTTCCTCCAAGGTTGATAGAACTTTTAGAAGCAATTATTTTTAAGATTAAGATGGGGCATAAGGCTTGAGGGAATGTTTTTGTGGGGTAAGAATTCACATGTAATGCAACTTCAGATGTTAGCTGCAAAGATTCTTTGCAAAAATATGTGTTTTAACTTAATTTATCTTGAAACACCATGGCTGATTTTTATTTAAAATCAGACATGCAAATCCAAACACTTTGTTTAGATACCTCCCCTTCCTAAAACAGTACCATGTCATATCTTAATGGTACAAAGTGGACAGTGTATGATACAAATGTGTTAAGGAAAATCTTTTAGCTTTATAATTTGTACTGGTTAGAGTTTTAAGATCATTTGCTATTTCTTTAGCAGTATCCTTTTAAACACTTTGGGGGGGGGGGAAAATTACAATAAAAAAGTGCAAAAGGGTGTTTTGGTTTTATTTCTTTTTCTTTGCAGGCCCACTAAAAAGGAACTAGCTTCTTGTAAAGTTTTATGATTTTAGTTTAGAAAGAAATGCTTAGGTTTTGATTCCAATTAGCTTCGGTGTGTACATTGCTTTCATATTCTTATCATAATATTTATTTATTAAAGCTCTTTGGTTTCAAATTCCATTAAAGCTGTGGCCAGATTTTATATAAAAGCAGCATAGCAAAATTCCATCCTGTAGAAACTTGACCGATACCTTTGGGAGAGGGGAAGGAACACAGGGTGGATTTGGGCAAGAGTCTTGCAGGTAAAAATATCTTCTTTGTTACATCAGTTTTCAGTAGAGGGCGAGAATGACATTTCTGTGAAATTTTGCAGATCCATTTTAGCTGGAACAGTTAATTTTTTTTTAATACTTCACTCTCATTTTAAAAACATTCCCAACAGTATCTTTTAATGAAAAATACTTCTTGCTGTTTATTCCAGTTCATTATGCTTGGAACAATCATTTATCATACAGGACATGTAAATTAATGTTAGTTAGAATACTGATTGTTCATTTTAACTTTTTGGGGAAGAAGTTTGGGACAAGGATGGGGAAACTGAAGATGGTGATAGTTGAAAACCAAAAAGTTTAAACTTGATTCCTCATTTCCTAGGTGGTGATGGATGTCATGTAAAGAGTGAACAAATTATCCTGACATGGAAGTTTAACAAACAGGGTTAAATCCTGAAATAATATATTGATGAATGAAAAAATAAAATGCATATTTAAAACCCAGCATCTATCTGAATAACCAACTTCCTCTAAGAAACAGTGCAATAAATGTTTAAAAGCTATATCTAGAATAGGTGTATTCTATCATTTGAAATTACTATTTTTCCTTACTATAGGCATCTGGTGTTCTCCATAAATGTTGGGACCACATTTCTTCAAAGTTACAGCAAGCATGTCGATATGGCTATATAATTTTGAGAAGTTGAGAAAAACTGATTATGTAAGGAGTTGATAGTCTGCATCCCTACAAAATAAGTTACAGAATACTAACCATGAATCTTTTAACAAGTGTAGGGGAAAATATCATTTTCCAAATCTGCCAAGGCAACAATGAGATATTCAAAAACCCAATATACTGAAAAACCATAGCTGCCAATTAATAAACCGTGATAATAAAACATGTGTTGTGACATCCCAAAAAAACCCAGCCTTTCATACATATGTTCCAATAACCTGAGAGGTGCTTCTGAGCAGCAGCTATATGTAAAGCTGAAATCCATCTGATACTAGAGGTATTCCCTTCTCTTTGCTGTATTCTATTCTTCCATTTCAACAAAACCTTTTTATAAATTCATGCTTGTGATAGGAGATCTAACAAATAAGTAGTAAATATGAAAACAGTAATAAATAAAAATGTAGCTTTCCACTTGATCTAGATAACTACAATGAGTCTTGTTTTTTTGAAGAGTGAGCGGGTATCATTGATACTGCCGTATAACAGCAGACATGGTATTTCTCAGCTGTATCTACTGTATGCAATATTTAAGGATCAGCAGCTGAAAACTCTGGGGCCAAATCTGGTCTTGCACTGGGTGCTTATATTTCATGTTGCCTATTTAGAACCAGAGCGACTTTAATAGAGGAGGATTGTGTACAACCATTTTGTCTAATTTAAAGGATTGTGATAGAGAAATTGTTTACATCCTATTTTCATATTTGCTTTGCAGGAAAATTACCTAGTGATTATGCATTTAAATTGCAACAATGCTCAGTCCGTCATCCAATAGTATCAGAGCTAAAATCATTATTACAGCTGTTTTGAGCCTTAATAAATGTTACCTGCATTTATGTGGTTTTTCTACTTAGATTATTAAACTACTCTTTGCTCCTATTCATACTTTTTTCCTTCTTTTCAATCATGTCAGATTCTCAGAGACTACCTGCAGTTTTCTTGGCAAGTTTTTTTCAGAAGTGGTTTGCCATTACCTCCTTCTTAGGGTAGAGAAAAAGTGACTGGGTCACAATATCAACCAATTATGCCTAAGGCGGGTCTAGATCACCCTATTTCTAGCCTGTTGCTTTAACCACTACATCAAGCTGGCTCTCATTCATACCTCCTTATGGTTTATTTATTGGAAGCTGAATGTGTAAGACAGCAACAGATTCATCCTCCAGGCCTGTTTCAAGAGAAGGCAGGAAGAAAATGAATTATTTGGCCTTAGGGATGTGGCAGACATAATTAATAATACAAATCCATACAAAATATGGTTTTCATAAATACTCAACAGGAGAGATGCTAAACTGCCAGCACATTCTGTTTTCATACAAATAAACTGCTCTGAATGTGGACTAGTTTGGACATTCACAAATATAGAAAATAAGAAAGTCAGACTAAAGTTAACGACATAGCCCAGTCATAATCTTGAGTTATGTTTTATGCTTTCTACCATACTTTATATGTGAACTTGGCCATTCAGTTAAGTTGCAGTTCTCAAATAAAACCTGATGGATTGTATGTGTTGGAGTTTCTGCAGAATAAATTGCAGGAGGAGTTTGGAACTGACCTCTCTGGAGCTAAAGTCTCATATGGAAATGAGTGCAGCAACACACACACACACACACACATACAAGGAGAAAGGGAAGGAGGGAGAGGGAGAGAGCAGCTAAGATGCTGTGGCAAACTTAAAAAGAGGAAAATGTATTGTTTTGAGAGTTTTTGCCACTGAAGAATTAATAGAGGTTTTGCTGTTGGGGTTCCATCTCCAACAATCTGGAAATAAATTTTCTTTAATCTCTTGGGCAATATTATTTTTCTAACACACACACACACACACATTTTGCTTGTAAGATTTATTACTATCTATAACCTTCCAATTTGGTCATTATCCATTGTTTAGAAATAAACTAATTCAGTTGACATTTGAGGGGGAAAAAGTGTTAATGTATGTTAATTCATCCTTTAATGTTCAATTAAATGCTTTTGGAAACAACTTAGAAAACTGTATGCCTACTTACTTGGTTTAGCTCATAAAAGCAAGATGGATCCCAAGAGAGAAACAAAGCAGTGGCTAGCCCTATTTCAGCCCTAGCCTTTCTTGTGTCCTGGATGTTACCCTATAGCAGTTTTCCCAACCCCAGCTACTTTATAATGTGTGGACTTCAATTCCCAGTATATGCAATTTAAAGATGCTGAGATAGAGAAACACTGTACTATAGCAATAGGGGGGCAAGTGGTGTGTGTGAATTGTTAATTACATAGAATTCTGGAGGGATTATACATATCTGTTTACTAGGTAATGTCTTTCTATAGTTGTGTTTCACTCCTGGCAACTTTATGCATACACCTGTGTAGAGTTTTATGACAATACTATGGTAGCAGCTTACCATTTGACAAAGTGACTAAATTAGTGGGCCTGCAAAAGTCTATGGACATAGTATATTTGGATTTTAGTAAGGCATTTGACAAAGTAGACCACAACCTACTTCTTGGCAAATTAGAATGACTAGAGGGTGACATGATAGCAGTAACTATCAAATATTGGATAGTTCCAATATTTGAGGGGCTACCATAAAGAAGAGGGGATCAACCTATTGAACACCAGAAGGCAAAACAAAAAGCAATGGATGGCAACTAATCAAGGAGAGAAGCAATCTAGATCTAAGGGGAAATTTCCTGACAGCAAGAACAATTGACCAGTGGAATGGCTTGCTTTCATAAGTTATGGGTAGTCTCTCACTGGAGGCTTTTAAGAAGAGATTTGACAACCATTTGTCTGAAATGGAGTAGGGTCTTCTGCTTGTGCAGGGGTCTGGACTAGAAGACTCCCAGGTTTCTTTCCAATTCTGTTATTCTATTCTGTTCTGTTCATTCTTCCAGGATTTATTTTTTTAACTTCACAGTCTGGCATACAGTTCTGAGATTTTTCTGGTGACCCCCATCAATAAGGCTGATCTTGCTTAATTTTTTGAGATCAGCTAAGGATAACCAGGTGCTGGACTAGAGACTGTCTAACTACTGTACTACCTTGTTCCTAATTTTCCTACTTTAGCCTAGGTCCTGTTTTGTATTTGTTAGAATATACACAACTGTTTGAAAACAGTCTGATTCACTAGTGTTCCTTTATTGTTTACATAAACTCTCTTCTAGATTGCCCTGATAAAAGATATTATGTTTATATCTTTTGCTAAACTTAGTATAATTTGGTTCTTTGGGTCATCTTAACATTTTGGTGAATTAAATGGTAATTTATTGTAATTCATAGTTTATGGCTTAGCATAATTGTGAATCAAAAGCTGTGCTTATTTGGTAAACTATTAATCAAAACATGGCTTAATAGAAGGTGATCTGCATGACACACTAAATTATCTGCAGTCATTAAGAGGAATTTCCATTTTACTTCCCTTCCACCCTACATACCTTTTTATGGTCTTTTTAAGAGCAAACATCCAACATGGATCAGCTTCAATTTCCAGTTAATAAATATTGGAATTTAGTCTCAAATATTTAATAATGCATTGGGACTAAATTCCATTTATACTTTAAGCTAATATTCAGGAACAAAATGTTCAGCTGATATTTCTTATTCTACTCTGATTCACTCCAGTATATTAGTTTACAGTCCCCAGAATTTGTTGCTAACCAATTTCATATTCATATTTGATAGGGCAATCCAGGTTGGAGAAGACTGATTCATTTTTTACATGGAAGTTAACATATAAATCTTCCTAATGCAGACCTTTGTGCCAGAAGCAGTGGCACAAATGAGACCTTAGACATCTAATTAGCATTAAAAACAGGTAGAGTGAATACCTTAAGCAAATGGATAAAATAATTAATTTGGCTGTTCAAAATCATAACAATTTAATGCATTGTGTGTGTCAATGAAGTTAGAAAAACTCAACATCTCTTTACAAGCTGTATCTTCCCAGAGGCAAAGGTGTATAATATGATTATACAATCAGTGTTGTAGAGTGTTGATGGGTTTGGCAGATAATGGGTTGGATTCTTTTAAAGTCTGAATCCACCTGCAGGGCCTTAAAATGGGGTGGTGATTATGGTATGGGGTGTGTACTGTTAAAGAATAATTCAGTTGATGTAAATACATAATGGCCTTATTCTTTTTCCCCACCTCTTATGAAAACTCCCTCTTTCCTAGTTGCCCTCAGAATCATAGAAGGTGAAATTCTCTTGTAGTCCTAAAATATTAAATATATAACTGAACCATCTCAATATAAACTATTCAAAAAGTATTGACTGAAGACATTTAAAATGTCAGTACCTAAGTTCGATGAAGGTGGTGAGGTTGAGTATCAAAGTGAAAGTCTTTCTATAAAAATCAATCAAAATTTAAATATTGAGAAACCTTGGATCATCCTGTCCTGAGAGTCATCACTGTCTCCTGAGTAACAAGTTATATTGTTTTCAAAAAGGCACTTTAGAGGAAATCTGCATTAGAAAAATCTCTAGAGTAATCTTTGGCTTTAAAGTTGTAAATTCCCTGATGCTTATGTTTATAGGTGATAAAGTGTAAGCTTCATATACTGTTGTGTGGCTTTTGGCATAGTAGCAAATCTAAGGAAACCTGTGGATCTCTGTACTCAGAACAACACCTGAAACAAGGATGTCCATCTTATAAGAAAAAAGAAAGCTACCCTATATTTTCTTTTATGTTGCTGGTTTCTTTCCAGGTCCAATTCAAGTATTGGTTATCACATCTAAAGCTCTTTAGAGCAGCGTCCCCCAAACTTTTGGGCAGCAGAGATCAATTCTGTGGAGAGAGGTCCAGACCAGAGGGTGTGTGGTTTCATGTGCTGCCTGTATTCCATGGATCGGGCTTTGCTTTTTTGTGCAGCCCAGTTGCTGACATGCCATGTCCTGTTGCTGGTCGATGGACCAGGGGTTGGGCACCCCTTTATCGCATGTGTCCATGCTGAGGACCCCTTCAATCAAGGAATTCCAGTAGTCAGGGTCCAGTAGAAGGACCTTTTCTTCTGTGGCTCCTACCCTCTAAAACTTCATGCCCCATGAGCTGAGATCCACCCTCTCACTCTCTTGGTCTTCCAAAACAGCTTCAAAATCTGTCTCTTCTGATTGGCCTGGGTCCTCGATGTGGGAATTCCATGCTGGAGGTGGTTAGTTGACTAAGAAGAAGATCCTACCGTCACTCTGTTGTATTCTGGTTTCCAACAGTCTCTCTTAATTTTAATATTTAATGTTTTAATGTTTTGAAATATTTAATGTTTTAATGTTTTGTACTTTTGCTTTTATGATATTGTAAGCTACCCAGAGACACTTGACAGTGAGATGGATGGCATGTAATAAATAAATACAAAATGTAAAATTCTGGTCTTCCTGGACCTTCCAGATTTTAATAACATCAGTAATGATATTCTTCTGGACTGGCTTCAGGGTCAGAAGTGGAAAGCCCTGTGGTTCTCCTCATTCCTCCATAGCCAGTTCCAATTGATGCTGGTAGGAGAGGTTGAGCTCTAGGCTCCTGCAATGTGGAGTGCTTCAGGACTCAACCCTTTCACTCTCGTTTTTTAACATCCTCCTGAAACTGCTTGGGGAGGTCATTTCTCAGTATGGGATCTGGTATAATCAGTATGCTAATAATACCCAGTGATCTATCTCCAACCCCCCATCAGACAAGTGATCCTCTGGCAGTTCTGGCCAAGGGCCTGGAGACTGTTAGGTTTTGGATGGGAAGGAACTGGCTTCAACTCAACCCTGGAAAGATGGAATGGCTGTGGGTTTTTAGCACCCCCAGGCCCAGATGATTCTTCATTTTTGACTCTGGATGGGGTGGCAACTCTGGACTGAGTTGGTGCACAGTTTGGGGGTCCCCCTAAACTCATGGTTCCTGCTCAAGAAACATGTGGCAACTGGGACTAGGGAGGCCTTTGCCTTATTCATCTGCTGTGCCACTTGTGCATTTCTTGGAGTGGGAAGTCTTGCTCATGGTCACACATGCCTTGGTCACCTCCCATGTAGATTCCTGCAATATGCTCTAGATGGGGTTGCCCTTGAAGATCTCTCGGACGCTACAACTGGTCCAGAATGCAGTGGCATGCACCTTTATGGATGCCCCTAGATTTACCTATCTGAAATTTCTGTTGCATGAGCTGCACTGGTTTTCAGTTTCCTTCTGGATGCAATTCAAAGTGCTGATTATTATCTTTGAAGTCCTATATGGCACAGAGCCAAGTTATTTGGGGAACAGACTCTTTTAAAGAACTTCTACCCATTCTGCCAGATTATGGGCATGCTCTTAGTCTCCTGCCCCTCGCCACCTAGGGGCTAGTAAATGTGCCTTTTCCTTGGAAGGCTCACCCTATGGAACCCCCTCCCTTTGAAATGCAGTAGGCCTCAACCTTCCTAGCCTTTCAAAAGGCACTGAAGATTTGGGTTTTCCCCTTGTTGGAATAGAATCAGGTGACTGCATATCATAAATTTAACTTGGTGCCAGGTTTTTGTTTTTTAATGTTTATGGTTTTTATAGTTTTCATATTGTTTTAATGTTTTATTACTGATATTGTTTTAATTTTTGATTGGGAGTAGCCCAGAGCTTGGTATAAGGCAGGCAACTTATATAAATGTAAATAAATGAAAGAAATTCACACACACACACACACACACAACATCTCTTGCCTAACCCAGGAGGCATTATAAAATCTTGGTCTCCCTGGGTGTGTAGTCCTTGCTGCCAATCACCAGAGGTTTTCTCACTCTGATCATGGAAAAACTGTCAGCAGAGTAACTTACAACCAAGCATGGATCTTTCTAAAGATTGAGGTAATGTAAATAAACTTATAGTAGAAATTTAAATTGCAGTAAGGGATTTAATATTGCATATTTCCAAAGTTCAGGGTGTGTTCTGATTAAAATAGATCACAGAAGACAAAGAACACAACACAGTTGTGATGTCAGGAAACTTTGTATAAATTCCCTGTTGGCTCTCCAAACATTTTTACTTACGTAGTCCACAGTGTTTTAGGCATGAATACTTCTTAACGTTAATCCATGGAAGTAGATTGAATGAAAGAATTCCATGTCATGATTGATTATTCATAGGAATGTAAATTTCAGTAGAATAATGCTCTGAGTCCTTTCAAAAGAAAAAAAAAGAACTAAACATTGTTTTATTTTTATACACTTCAAAGAGATGCCAGACATGTAAGCTTGCCTTAAATATACAAAGCCAGCTATCTCTTGAGTAATCACACTCTATACCAGGTTTTACTTACTGTACATAATTTGCCTAACAAGGAACAAGGCATGTCCCAACAAAATGTAGTTCAGCTCAACTTTTTATTTTTATTTAGCAGATTATATGAATATTGCATTTAAAAAGGATACTCTGGGTTCTGGCTCTCGAATCCATTCTGTGAAATGGAACAGTGATTATAGATAATCTTTGACTTACGACCACAACTGAGGCCAACATTTATATTGCTAAGCAAGATATTTGTTAATTGAGTTTTGCTCAATTTTACAACCTTTCTTGACACAGTTGTTAAGTGAATCTTTATATTATTTTTATTTATTTATTCATTTATTTATTGTCAAGCATATATTAGGAAACAGATACAAGTATAGAGAAGATTATGAATACATGAGATGGATTCGGGTGAAAGGGGACGATAGGACAGGGACGGGAGGCACGCTGGTGCGCTTATGCACGCCCCCTCAATCCCAACACTTAGGATCCTCTGGGGCAGGAAGTACCGGTAGGTCCCTCGTCCTCTCCTCTCAGTCCTTCGCTTCGCTTCCTTCCTTCCTGGCAGCTCTCTGCTTTCCTCGCTTTCAACCCTCTTACAGTTCCTGGCTCCACTGGCTTCCAAGAGTTGATGCGCGCCAGATGTTTGCTTCCCCCTCCTAAGGAGCAGTTGTGGCCTCTCCGTTCCTGTCCAGCTTCCTCCCTGGCTCGGACACACCCACCCTCCTGGCTCCAGGGCAGCAGGAACTGTGTGCTCAGCTGTAGCCTGGGGGTCAGCTTTGCAGCTGTGCTGGGAGGCTTGTACTCAAATTCTGCAGAGGACCAATCTAGGTGTGGCCCCCTTTTGCATTTACTCGTATTGTGTTGACATTCATTGGTAAGGACTAGAAAACTGGCCTGGGGAAGGTCCCTATCCTGGGGAGGTTCTTGGGGTGTGGACCAGTTAAGAGGCCCTCCCAGTGTTCCCTTTAGGGCAGGGGGTCCCCAAACCCTGGTCCGCGGACCAGCACTGGTTCGGGGCATGCCAGAAACCGGTCCGCGTAAACAAGCAAAGTCCCATCCCTGGGATACAGGCAGCATGCAAAACCACGTCCCCTCCAGTCCGTGGAAAAAGCTCTCTCCATGGAACCGGTCCCTGGTGCCCCAAAGGCTGGGGGCCACTGCTTTAGGACACTCTCCATCACACACACACACCCCAAGAAGCAGAGATGGAAACAATTCTCCTTTTCTACAAGCAGATCTATCCCATTCAAATATGTTTTTTGCCGTTTAGTTCAGAGGTGGGCTCCCAAAAAATTTAGCAAGGGGTTCTCTATCCGGGTGGTGGGTGGGCGTGGCTATGGTGGGCGTGGCCTAGTCGACATCCTGCATCATGGGGGGGGGGGGGACATTTTTGCCCTCCCCAGGATTTGGAGGCTTTCCTCAAGCGTCCCAGGGGGTGAAAATGGCCTCCCCAGCCTCTGGAGGACCTCCGGAGGCCCTCTTGATGCCGGAAACAGGCCTGTTTTCCGGTAGGCCCATTTTTCAC